>JAIPRL010001310.1:0-28426 GCA_025469235.1 Pemphigus obesinymphae
CCTTAGTTCTTAGTGTTAATTTTTGTCTGTTTAATCTTAATTATTTGTAATTTTTCTTTTTGATTTTCATGTTTACTATACAATGTAATTGGGCTCGCCCCGTATTTAATATAAATAAATAAATAAAATATCTCGAAAATAATATTAGACGACAAATACGTGCACGTCAACTCGCAGCAATTTTAGTGTTTCCTGATGTTATATTTTATAACTGTAGTATAAAATGTGTATTGTGCGTTCCGAGTTTAACTATAAAATATTAGAATAGCTGTTGTATTTTCATTTTATTATCGAAATTTTAGAGAATATAATATAATATATTATAGTATTGTTATTATTATATTAATATTGAACTCAATCTGTCTAATTATTTTATTAATTGATATTTCAGAAAATAAAATTTGTCTTTTATTCCCTAGGCTTTTTTTGCTCCCACTAAAAATTATTCAAAAGACTTTGAAAATATTTTGTATTCTGAATACTAAACTGCAGTCTCAATGAACAAATGTTTACTGCTTTCCCAAAAATCCTCAAGCAGGACAGTTTTTGAAACTCCTCCGTCCAGGCTCTGTCCATGACATGTGCAGTGAACGGACTTATAATGATATTCTAAGGAGCAAGGACATAGAGATCAGTGAAGGAATTCACTTAATGACATTGTATTGTGGTGGCCGGTGACACAGGAATGGAGGCAGCGAAGTCCTATAACGTGCTGCGTGAACTGTAAAAGCTCGGGCTAGTAGAAAATATTTGTTTGAAAAAATAAAGAGCCCTTGAAATTATTTTTATTTACAGCCTCCGTTGATAAAAATATGTTATATTCAAGCAGAGATGAATGTTATAAAATCGTTTGCCTAAAGTAACGTAAAACGAACAATAATATTGCGTACAGCAATAAAACGGATTAAGATCGCAAAAAAAAAAAAAAAACGTGAATATATGATAATTTCACGAACGTTATTCGTGCGGTTATTAATATTATTATTTATAACAAAACATAAAAGTATATAAAAAAAAACACGAAAGTCGAAAAAGAGAATTATTTTTTCTGCGTATATATTAAAATGGCACACCGAACGGTAAGCCAAAATAAAAACATCATTGACGATTTTTTGCGCACTTTCAAAAACGAACAGTTTTCGTAAAATGATGACGTTTTACGTCAAAACACAAAAATAAAAAACATCGAAAGAACAAAATATTATACACACCGCACATTCGAGCACACCTGGGTGGTCGTCCGTGTGTATATATATATATATATTACCGAAATAACAGTTTTAGAGTAAAAAAAAACGAAACGAAACTAACCGGGCGCGCGCTCGCGCGTTTGTGTAATAATTACATAATAATACACAAACTACACGTATAATATACGATAGCGTCGGCACACCGAGAAATGGCACGGGCCCATTGTTTTTTGTGTTTTTTGTGTTTTTTTTTTTTGGATTTCTCGACGATAAAGACATATCGGACGTGCACCTATTCATTTAATATAATATAATGTATAGTTACCGTGTAAATGGTATATATTATATTATTAAACAGAACGCACACAACACATGTTACGTCCGTACGGGCCTGCAATATATTTTATTCGAACGCATCGTACATTTTTTATTACACCGTAAAATGACGAATGCACACATTATAGGTATTATTTATAATATTATGTGCAGTACGAACGACGTGCTAACGACCACTATTAATATACCGCACCGAATACAACACGTATAGAGGTACTTCTCATACCCCGTCGTAGGCATATTTTGTTAGTACCTAACCTGCCGTGTGGGGCCAGGACAATCGTATATTATGGTAATCGCTGGCCCCGAGGATATTATGTACGGGCCCCCCGGAAAAGGGACACCTATATAAGTGATGGTCAATATTAACGGGGTTCGAGTTTTCTAAGGAGTGTATTACTTACCCCTACCTAACCTAACTTATCGTGCACGGTAAAATTTTAAATTCAGAATTTAATGCGGTTAGAGAGGTCACTTGAAGTCGATAAAGCTAATAAATAAATACATTCCTTGGCCTTGTATCTATATCCTAGTCTAGGCCAAATATGAACATTTCAAGTGTGAAAATAACGAAAATAACACCTTTTTGACTTTTTGAACAGAAAGTTCAAACATTCGCTGTGACGAAATTTTGATGCTTTGGCGCTTTAGACATACACAAGTGTATTTCATATTTCGAAAAACGCCTCGATCAAAACCTAGAAATGATATCGAAAAACATTATGCTTTTCACAGAATTAAAATCGGATCAGCCAGAATCCGGCAATTTTGTTACAGCGTAAGGTCTAAAAACGTTTTTTTTTTTAACCGACTCTAACCACCTTAACGTGTCGTCGTCAAAACTTTAGCGTAGGTGAAAATCATAAAAAAAAAAAAAAATAACGACAATGATAAGGACATCCACTGTTCATTCATACACAAAAATTAAAAAAAAAAAATACGCAGTGCTTAAAATCGGTGAAACGCGATGATGTTTCATGTTTCAAATCGGGAAGATGTTCTCCAATTCAACTGTCCGAGTGACCCGTCCCGGTTTATAGGTGTGATCAAAACAGGTCCACCTAAACCGTATTTTACATCACCTTTTATTTTGGTCATCCATGTCCCTTCTTTACTTCGACATATATTCCCTTTATATTATCCTGACTATCTCTGTCTCTTCCCTCATTAAGATATGCTCTAGTCATCTCAATCTATTCTTCCTCATTTTAGTTTACTATTGGAGCCACTCATATACTACCCCTTGTATATTAATTTCTTATTTTGTCCTCTCTAGTCACTCCACTCGTCCGTCTTAACATTCTCATCTCTGCCACACTCATTATCTATTCTATCTTCCTATCTACACTCTTATAGAATTTACCTTTTTTCCTAATTCAGATTTCCCTGTCACACAAAATACCTGAAGCATTACTTCACTTCATCTGCATACACTTAATCCAATGTATCATATTTAATGGTGGGCATTAACTAGTTAAAAAGTTAAAGTTAAGTTAAAAAGTTAAACAAAAATTAAACTCAACTAGTTAATTAATTTGTTTATTAATTAATTAACTTAACTAGATGATATTATCATTGGCTTAACTTAACTTTTAATCGTTATTTATATAATCATTTAGTTAAGTTAACACGTAAAAGACAAGAAATTGTAACACAGTACTTACAAACTTGTAACTAGTACCTAATATTAAAAAAAGTAAATAGTGGAAATTTTATTCTTAAATATTTGAATATTCTAAAAAAAGTCTTGAAATTTAAGACATAAATATTAAATGAAAAAAAGAATTAACTTATTTTGAACTCAGTTAAATTAATATTTTTCAATGTTAACTTTTAACTTAATCAGTTAAATTTATTTTTGGTTAACTTTTAACTTTTAACTGAAGGCATTTTAGGCTAACTTAACTTAATTTAACTAAGTTAATTTTTTCCATTAACTTGCCCACCTTTGATAATATCTTCCTCACAACCACCATTCTTCTGTAGAACAGATCTTAAATACTTGAACTTCTCAACGTTGCCCACTACACCCCTACACAATTTCATAACATGCCTACCTATCTCTATTCGCTCTGTATTAGCTTTCTCCAAAATCATATTCTATATATTCTGCTATACCCTTACTAAACCTTAATCTCTTCCTCTCGATAGCTTTTCTCCACTCTTTTAGTTTACCGTTCAATTCCTCAAGACTTTCTCTAACCAACACTATATCATCTTCAAACAGAATGCACCATAGTACACCACTCTGTATGATATTTATTATTTCATTCATTACCAGGAAAAATAATGAGTACTCAAAATAGAACCCTTGTGTACTCCCACTCTGACTCTAAAATCCTCAGTTTCTCCTCACTCTTATACTAGCCCTTTCATACATGTCTTTAATTACGTTTACATACACTATTAGTAATCCTTTCTTCATTAATACCCACTCCTTAAAAACCCTATTATAAACCTTCTCTAGATCAATAAATAGCATATACAATATCCTTTTCCTTTCTCTGTACTTCTCTACTGTCTTGTACAAAATATTGGCTCTGTTGTTTAACCAAATTTATTTCTCCTAACAAATTTCTCACTTCTTACTCTCTTATCTATTACTTTTTCTCAAATCTTTATACTGTGACACATTTTATTCCTTTATAATTCCATATTAGGGCATTAACATCCGGGTCCTAGACTTATGAGTATAAATAAAATTATAAAAATGTTCTTAAAATAGATTTTTACTTGGAAAACTATATCCTAGGAATCCATAAAAAAATGTAAAATCCTATATATACTAGCCTCAATTGTAGCTTCTATAGGTGCAGATGCAAATCCAGAACTACATTTTTTGGGGAGGAGGGCAGGGATAGAATATTCCCTTTCTAAAGAAATATATGATAATGACTATTTGCTGTAAGTTTGTAACTGCAGGTTGCAAAATATAATTTTTGGTGTCATGCAAAAAATAATAGTAAGTGGATATGAAAAAATGACTGAAATTAATTTATAATCAAGTATGAATCAATGTCATAGATATTCATATTAATGGAATTTTCATTTAATTGCGCCTTTCCTTTTACTCATTAGTCACTCCTTTATTATTGTTTATCAGTTTACTTAGCAGAAAAATTGACAATTCTTATTTTAGTCCTAAAAATATATTTCTGTATCTAAATTAATATAGAATTAAATCTATTATGATTTACACTAATGAAGAAATTAAAAAAAAAAAAAAAACCTAATAAATAATAGATTTTTTTTTAAATTGTAAACTAAAAGACAATATTGAAAATCATGATTTAAACTAGTAGGTACTTATTTATAAGATGAACAAATTGTGTTCTATTTAGAAGGTAGGTAACAGAAAAATTGTTTTTAAATGATTTTGATTTTAAATTAAAATTACTCTGTTACCTTCTAAATGGAACACACAGCACATAACATATATATATATATATATATATATATATATATAAATATATATATTTTATTTATTTAAGTTAACAATCCATTAATGGTTAGGTTAGGTACAGTATCACAAAATTTTGTAACCATACTTTAACCAAACGATGATCTCAGAATCAAATCAAACTTTATTCTTTATAGTATTATAAGGTCAATATTTTATTGATTATACAATAATGGTGAACTACAGAAAATAGTTCATATTTTCTAAAAATGGAAACTTTTTATATACATTAGATATATACATTCTTATATTCAAATGAAACAGACAGTTTACAAATTACGACAGTCGACCAGTAGGTGTAAGTAGTAAAATACAATAAAAAAATAAAAAAAAATGGTTTGGTTAGGGCAAATCCGCCTCTCGATACACAACTGCCGATGTGTCCATACGATACAAAATATTTAATCTTAATTTTAATGAATACAAATATACCCTCGTATAGATGAATTATGACGTGCACGTTCGTTTTCCCTCGGCTA
This sequence comes from Pemphigus obesinymphae, assembly GCA_025469235.1. Classification (NCBI taxonomy): domain Eukaryota; kingdom Metazoa; phylum Arthropoda; class Insecta; order Hemiptera; family Aphididae; genus Pemphigus; species Pemphigus obesinymphae. Next base: position 5,466 of record JAIPRL010001310.1, read on the forward strand.
TTTCAGGTATGTACATTTTGATCGTACGATTCGGTTTCCCCTAAGTACTTGCGGGAAGATTTCGATTTAGAAAAACATAACGCGTACTCTGTTCCCGGGCACTATAATGATATTATAGTATATAATTACGCAGTGGCATAGAATAGCCTGAAATTTGTTATAAAGAGAGGATTTAATTAAAGATGGGCGAGTAAATGAAAAAAATTTACTCAAATAAGTGCATTTAAATAGACACAAAGCATATTCAGATATAAATTAATAGTTGACTAAAAATAATTGAAACTCAGTAATAAGAAAAGTTAAAATGGAAAAAATATCGTCGATTTCATGCCGTAAGTTATATTCTACGAACTAATTTTCTCTGTAGTTGGTACTTTGAAGAGGTTATTTTTTTACTTTTCCGAAAAAAAAACCCATAAGGAAAAACTACCAAAAATCTTATTTAAAATAATAAGTATGAAACTAACTTTTTTTTTTTTAATCTGCTTGAGAAGCATTCTTTTATAACGCAGGGCATACATATATTCTAGAGGATTTTTTAAGGATAAAAATATTCACGCCAATTTCCGGCCGACTGTTGCAATAACGCCTAGATTTCGTAACGGATTGTATAAAAACTATAGCTGCGTTTTTTCATACGTAAAAATACGATTAACTTTCCATCGAAACTTCTCGAGATGTCGGTATATCTGTATTACAGTAAGTCTATATTAGATAACACGACACTGCATATTTTATCATTTAGCAAAGTAATCAAAATCCGTAAACTATTATTATTTGCAACCATAAACACATTAAGTGATTTTTTTTCCATGGCGGAAGCTTTGTGATTAGCATTTGTGGCTGATCCATTATGATTGTATTTTTTTATTTTTTTTTTACAAGATATTTTGTACACGAAACAACGATTCAAATGAGTCATTTGCTGCGATGTGACCTGTATAATAGCAAATAAAGTGATATTATAATGTTATTATTATACTGTGTGGATAACGAACTTATAATAACGTCAAATTTTTATATTTTTTTATATTGAACTTTTTAGACATGTAAAAATAATTTTCAATCCTAATTTTGTTATACTATACACAGATTTCAAAACAATCTCGACAAAATATTCTACATTTGTATCTGGATGAATATATAATACAATACAGTAATTGTTACTCGGTTATAAAGAAGAAAAAACGCGGCTTGCATTTGAAATAATTATACATCAGTTTCTTATCACAATCATGATAGAATATTTAATAAATTAAGTAAAGGTGAATATTAAAAATACAAATTGTAAATATGAAATGATTCCCAGGTCAAGATGTTTATTTTTTACGTATGGAGTTGCATAGGTGACGTTAATCTGACATCCCAATTAAAAAACGCATTTTCTAGGATTACTATATAGAAGATTATAATAGGTATTTTTATTTGATTATGTAGACAAATTATAGGATCTTAAGTTTTCTTTTTTTGCTAAACTAACAAAAACCGTAAACAAAATAGTTATTTCAAAATTTAGAAATTTAATTTCATACAATTTTTGAAGTTTATTTCATGAAATTTAAATTTTCTTATAATTAAATGCCAAACAAAAATTTGATTGGTTTGCTGCAGAGATACTATTATAAGTTTACGATACTTTTATGGGATATAATACACTGTATAGGGTATACATTTATTTATCTAAATGTAATCGAAATTATTGAAAAATAACAGCTATACGCTTTCTCCTTTTAAATGTCTATTAATATCCCAAGCAGAGCCGACTCAAGTAAAAATCAAGGCAAAATCTAATTTTGTCGCTCCAAAAATCCATAACATTTCCCTAGAACTTGTGTACACCCTCCCCCATCGTATAAATTTCCTTCGACTAAAAAAAAAAAGGTCAGACTACGGAAGTGCCGCTCTAGGCTTGCACCTAGCTCGCCTATATATTGACCCGCAAGTAGAATTTCCATTCTAAACAGTATAAATTAAATTATTTTAAGTCTTATTAGGTAATTAATAGTTATAAAATATACTATTGAGATTGTATCATTTAAACAATACAAATGAATAAAAAAAATCAATCGGTTAACAGCGGAAAATTGGCCAACAAATTGAAAAGAATTGACGTTTTTATCAACTTTAAAATATTTTTTCGACATTTTGAAAAATATCGCGGGTACTCAATGTTTGTAAAAAATGAAAAATATAAAAGTGACCGGAATTTGGCGTTTTCAATCCAAATTCTCGAACTTGACTTGTATATAAAATGGCTACCTACAAAAATAAAATAAACCATTATCCTTAAATATCTCTATCCGTGAAATCCGGATTCCGGCAAATGTCCGGACATCTCTCCGTCGCCGATAATATTATTACGCACACGTGTTGTTCTCTCTCGTCTATTGGGCACCGTTATTATAATATACGTCGTCACCGTCGTTGCAATACAACAATAAACCGCGAAAAGTTTTCGTATCCCATCGACAGGTATACGCTCTGCTGCTGGAGCGTGTGCAGCAAAGAATGTGCCAAGTTTTGAGTGACTTTGCCATCGACGCCTAGTACTATAAATCATTGTGCACGAATACTGGAGCAACAAAGCGCGCCGAAAGGGCGGGACCCGGCGTTAATGAACGGAGTTTGCCCGGCGCTAATTTGACCGAAACGTTCGACGTACGTTATATTATACACAACAACGATAATAACAAGCCTGGGCAAGTTAGTAAATATTTCTAACTAGTTAGTATAGTTATGTTACAATATTCGAAATAAAAAAAAAAAATTAACCTGTTAAATATTATTTAAGTTATACTTTTGAAACCGATAAAATATGACGTATATATAGTAACGTAATAAAATTGTTCGATTAACGGTTGGTCAACGAAAACGCCAACAATAAGTTATTAAAAAACAAACAATATATTTTACACATAAATAAATATACATATCGTATACATGTATAATAAATTAGGGTGATTATTATAATTTTTTTTTTTTTATTCGAAAAAATTCGAATTTTGACGCTCTGTTTTTTCCATTGCCATAAGAATGTCATTTGTGTTAAATATTTGGCGATGATGCTTACCCGATGATGTCACAATAGGGGTGAAAAGGCCAGAGGGTTTTTCGACTTTATGAGGACCCCACACGCCCGCTTTTTAATGAGTTCTGTATGGGCAATTTTAAGGATATATTTAGAAAAATTCAAAAATCTCACGATTGCAAAATGTTTAAATATACATTTCAGAATTAATTAAATAATATGCATATACTTACCAGTAGTATATTTTTATAGTGAGGTATAAATAAATAATTATTAAAAACGAGGCCAAACACGTTTCCGGTGATGCACGATTCTAAGAAACTGAATGATTTTAACATGAGCGATTTTAGGTAAATTTATTAGAAGTAGAATTAGAAGTCTGTGAATTTTCTATTTTTAAAAGTCATTATAACTCGACTAATTAATAAATATTAATATGTATACATAATAATGAATTTAATATTAAACCAACAGTAAAGAAATTGTCTAAAATCGCATAGCATCTATTATTTATCTCATATATATTATTATATTAATATAAAATATTTTTTAAATCAGTTCGTATGTTTAAAATTAATCCATCTTAATTTTTTTATAAATATAATATATAGTTCATTCAAAGTGGAATTTAAATAAATATTATTTCGTGCATTTAATATTTCTAAAGCATTATCTATGTAAAAATAACTTCATGCAATTTTTTAAAAAATATCTAGTTAAGTTAAAACTTTCTAACCAGTTGATGCTAAGCCTTGAAAAGTAGTAATATTGAGTAGATACCGTCATTCAAAATTCTCAGTCGAAATTTTTAATTCTCTTATTGCGTAAATATTCAAGGTTGTCACGAATTTGAAAAAACCCCTGGAACAATCAGAGCTTTTTGTATAAACGTTTACAATTTTCGAAAAATAATATAATTTACTCCGCCATCTCTGTTATATAAACAGAATATAATAATTATACTGTTATAAATTCTGTAGTATTTTGGTTTTACACAGATGTTTATTTTTTTTTTTTTTTATATATATATTTCTTAAAACAATATGCAGTTTTTTCGAATTACAACAGAAATTTTTAGAACAAAAATGTAGTATAAAGCAAATTACTGTGTTGAACATGAAGGAAAAATCTAAGCTAATAATATTAAGACAAGGAAGGCGGCTTCAACAATGTTTACACATTTAACAAATACTATGGATTTTAAGACCCGATATTGGTTAGCGAAGTATATACTCGAATATATTGCCACTAATAATATAATATGACTTTCCAAACACTTCAAGAAAATTAAAGTATTAGTAAATCTGAAACGAGAAAATGTGTAAAAAAACTACCGTTCAATATCCTTTTTGAGTGGTCAATCGTGTCAAAAACTTCGACGAAGTTGGTGTAGACCATTTCGGCCTGAATTTTGATCTCAAATGTTTAATATTATATAAATTAAATTAAGAATACGTCTTAGTAACTGTGAACGTCCCTGAGAACCCATAGTAAAATTTAATAAGTATGCTCAATGCAATACTATAGTTTTTTCGTAGTTTGCATAGGTGCATCGTCTTGACTTTTTGAGCATGTATATTCTTTCTATATGAGCGGTTTTTCCACAACGTGCGAGTCAAAAAGATAAATGGCAATATAGTGTTTTAAAATTGACTGAAATTGAAAATGAAGAGCATAGAGTAAAGAATATATCATGGTTGAAATATACCAGATTATTGCAGCTATACCCCCACTCTGACATTTTTTCACGTAAAGGAAATAAAATGGCAGGCGTAAGGGGCGTTGTTTTCATTGGTTTAAATGTTAGCTATATTTTAAATTGTGATGAAATAATAATAATATATAATCATAATAATTAAGAAATTACAACCATATATTTATTTAATATTTATTTTGTTTTCACTTTCAGCTTTACCTACGAAATAAGATAACATATACCTACGTCCTACATATTATGTACAACTATATTTGTTTATTATTATTAGTAAAAATTATAAACCATTGAACGTACATCGTCTCTGGGAAGAAAACTATTATGAACCAATCTTTGAAAAGTATTTTAGAGGTTTATCTCGTTGTTGATTAGTAACTGATCAGGAAATAAATATTGTTCCAATTAAAATTTTAAATAAAACTTACCGGTTAGGTTAGTTGGTGGTCTCCAGTCGGCACGATTAAAAATAGTGGTGGTTATTATTTTATTAATATAAATCTTGGTTTTTTTCGTTGTATTTTCATGAGCTATTGATTGATTACATTACAAAATTATTAATGATAATACAGAACAGTTTTCTATGAGTGAACCCATAGAGTTGTAGGTATTAGTACTCCTCTATGGTGTACCCTTACGCCCGCCATTTTGTTTATATTTGACAACGATTTGGTAATTTGCAATAACCTGGTATATACCATCCTCGATTTATACCTATAAAATATACGTAATATTATATATTATTACCTATAATATAGCTTGTAATTTTTGGAAGTAATTATTTATCTATGTACATTATGATATATATGATAATAACATTTTGGTACCTACTATATATAACTAATATTCTTTATTGTGTTTATAATATAATAATATCAACACTGAGAAAAATGAACATATACTTTACTTATTATACATAATATGTAGGTACATGAAAACACTCATCTACGCGTTGCACATACTCGAATACACAATTACTCGTACTCCGTTCCCTTTAAGGTTCTACTTATTACGTGCAAATAGACCTCACACTATGAAAGAAAAACCATTTGTATAATTCTTCAAAATAATTTTTATCATGTATTTAACAATTTGGTGTGGAATATTGTACAATAACTGTTTATAGTAACAAATAGTTACTTAATCAAATAACTTAAAAACTCAAATCAGAAATACTACCTACATAATTATATAAAATATACAATACACTGATATATAAAATAAATATAAATTAGTGAATAAAATGAAAAAAAAACTTATCCGTTAAAAATTCTAATCTGTATAATCCTTTTTTTAAATAAAAAAAATAAAAATGTATAAAATACTAATTCGGCCGTTTCAACTCATGAGTTCCGTTCCTGAAACAAAACAAAATCAAAAATATAATAAACAGTTTTCTTAAATAATGTAAATGATTAATTTTTCCTTTTAGAATCTGAGAAAATAGCGAGAAATGTATTGGGGGTTTAACATGTTTTTTTGTTGTCTGTTTAGATTTTTTCAGGTAATCACAAATTGGTTCTAGTTGGTACTTTAGATTAGAAAAGTCCTTTTTTATATTCACAGTAGTGTTCTTAAACGTAAAAAAACTATTTTTAATAACGCAAATATTTTATAAATATAGGGGAACTAAAAAAAATAACAAATAAAGTTGTCATGTTTAAGGGGGTTCGAGCCGGTCATTTTCTAGGGAGTATTATATAGGCAATTTATCGTACATGATAAAATTTTAAATTCACAATTTAATACAGCTAGAGAGGTTATTGAAGTTAATAAAGCTAATAATAAACTAATAACTACACTCCTTGGGCTTGTATCTATATCCGTCTTGGTTAAATATGAATTGCAAGTGAGAAAATAATGAAAATAAGACCGTATACTAAATCACTTTTTGAACAGAAAGCTGGTTTCGCTGTGACAAAATTTGAGACAGGCTCATCCAATTTTAATTCTGTAAAAAACATAAGATTCTTTGTCATCTTATCTAGGTTTTAATCGAGGCGTTTTTCTAAATATGAATTTCCAATTTAAATATACGCAAGTGAACAATTTTTAAATATGGAAATTTTGTTTAATCATGCCGGAATCAAAAATTCATATTTCGAAAAATGCCTCGATTAAAACCTAGAAAAGATATAAAAAAATATTATGCTTTTTACAGAATTAAAATCGGATCATCCAAAGTCGCGCAATTTTGTCACAGCGAAAGGTCTAAAAATGATATTTTTTTTGGCCGACTCGAGCCACCTTAACTTTTTTTAAAAATAATATCACACCCAACTTCACTCAAAATAGTTTTCGAATTCAATGATTTTTTTTTTTTTAATAATAATACACTATCCTGTTCCGAGGATATATTTGTAATTTTCACATTGCGATTATACTTGTAATTTATACTTTAGTATTTTATAACAAATATCCTTCTTAATGTATCTATACTTATAATTGTTTTTTTTATTTGGTTTGGATAAATATATATTTTAGATTTTAACGTTACTTTATAATATAGAGATTGTCAAAAGAAACGCGTCATTTTAACATAAAATTTTCTATTTATTTTTATGATAATATTTTTATAATATAGTATTATTTTCATAGATACCTATACTGTAATCATTATTTACATAAAAAAATATAATTGTATAGCATTAAATATAATATTAGACCAGATTAAATTCTTATAATTACACTGAAGTGCATATATTTTGTAGTTATTCTAAAAATTATACATTATATATTGTTTTTTTTTTTTATCACAGAGTACAGATAACTTCAATAAATTATGAAGAAACTAAATTTTATAATAACGTAACGTATTTGGTCCGTTTGAATGGACATAAATGTATTTAATATCTAGAAATATCTAATTGTATCTAGAGGTAAAATATTGTACTTAGTATCTGTTGTATCTAGATATACATTATTTCAATTATCTTATTACACATCCCCGTCTCTGCGGTATACGTGTATAGTATCACTGGGGTTCCTATAATTTTGTTTACAAAGCTTAAAAATTCAACAGAGGAATACCGCAGCAGTTTGAACGATATATAGGAAAAAATATAGAAAAAACAACTACAATGATAAACGTTTATTGTTTCCGATTGTCTGCAAACGTCTGCAGATCAGTATAAAAAAAAAAAAATCACACTCAATCTTTCCGTAATGAGAATTTGAAAAAAGTAAATCTATATAGAGACGTTTCCGACCTCCGCCAGTCGGCGTATGGGTCGTTAACTGTTAACCCCTCATCCCCGGAGGGGATTTCCGCGAGTGGATGTGGTCTTTTGGTATCGTATATGAGGATGGGGGAAGGTGCAATAATAATAATGAATGAAACTTAACAACACCAGAGAGCAAAGAATAATGTATATCATATATTACACAAATGGAAGGGGAGGGTAATAATATAATAACAAACAGAAAATATCGTGGTATCCCACGTGTACCCGGTGTATATGAATGGCCACGGCGAGTGTGCGAATATTTATGTCCGCCGATTTATGGTCACATTTATCGTTTCTCGGTTTAATTGACGATAAAAACGTATAAAAACGTATACCCACGACGCACAAGTAGGTACATAATAATATTATAACGATTGGTCTTTATGTGTGTCGAAGAGAAAAAAATATTATATATATATATATATATATGTTATATTTTATCATTATATCATAATCATTTTATCATTATACACGTATGTATACGCGGATAGAGATCCACTGCAGAACTCGAACGATGCTAAAAAGGTAGTCACATTTTTGACTTGGCAGACAACGACAATGACGATCCATCGTTCTGAACGTATTTTTTCAACACGATTATATAGTTCCTTTCGTTAAATTAATAAGTGAACGATACTACTTATTGCTAGATGAAGAGTTGTGCATTTGTGAAAATTGCATTTTTCTATTCACTTGTGCATATCGTAAAATGCATTTTAATACTTCAAATTAATACGGATTAATAATAGTAATTTTATAATAAATATTATATCATTGTCAAAATTTATTTCAAGGAAAAATTCATCTATACTCCATTTTAGGTGTTTAAACATAAATCCGTCCGTAGTTACTAGTAAATATATTTACGAGTTTGTTGATTTAGTTACCAGGAACTTATATATAAATAAAAACATTGATAATAGTGAAAAGTGTAATATATTAATGGAATTAGTTTATTATTTGAATACGTTTAGAAACCGTGAATTTATCACGCTCGCAGAGTGGGCTTTCCGAACTTGTTTCTGTGTATATTCCAATAATTAAAATGGCAAAATAATTTATTAAAATGGTCTTGTTCAAGTATAATGTTATATTAATTATAATTTTATAAACGATTTGTTTAATCTACTATACTATGTATAAACACCTAAATCTAACAAAACGAATAGAAATTGTAAATATTGATATTCGTATGCACAGCAACGAATCGTAACAAAATGTAACTATGGACAGACGAACCGACACAACAAGAATATAAGATAGATAAACTTATTTTTAGAAACCTAAATTCTATTTTATCTAGTATTATTTTAAATAAAAACTTTTTAAGATTTATTTTCACCTAACGCTCTTAACTCAAAGATCACCTAACTTTCAAAATCGATTCTAAAACATTTAGGTTCCTATGGTTTCATACTTTATCATATGGATGTGAATGCTATAATATAGATAGTACATACAGTACCTATACACTAATAATAATTTTTATATCTCGGAGAACATTCTGTTGATATTTTTTGTCAGCGCTATTTTTGTATACATATTTTAAAAAATCGTTCCATATGATAGACTGTATATTATATAGTATATACATAGCTAATACATAGCTATGTATAAATTTGGAAACAACATAACTAAATCAAAATCATTTTAAACCGACCAAACTTGAACTAATTAACCATAAAATTTTAATCAATTATAACTGAGGCTCAAGTTGGAACCGAGAAGGAGGGATTTTTTCAAAGCAAATAAAAACTTTTAGAAATAATAATATTTGAATATTAAGAATTATAATTATTGCTATATTTACAATTATTATAATCTAAGTACTAACCAAGTTTTTAGAATGATAGCTTTACCTTCCACAATAAAATTTTTTTTGAGGAGGGATTCCCTAAATCGAAATGTATGCTATTGGAATAATATTCCTAATGTTATATAATATAATGTAATTTGTATAGTTATTAATTTTATCGATTTCAAAAGTGCAATTTCCAGATTAATCAATTCCATAATATTATTAAGAGTTTCCAATTAATAATGTTGATTGATTAATTCCGAATAACGTTAGTTCAAAATCATAAAATTACAATAATTAAAATACACTATAATATTCAATCTGACATTCAAAGTTTTTTCCAATCATCCTGATAGTATGTGTTTTATAGATTTTATCTCCTTATTAATCGATAACATTCTAAATAAATAGTTTACCATACAAATATTTCTTGAGTTTGGTTCTGGAAAGGGGACTTTAGGTGACGTGACTCAGAAGAAAGTTTTCGAAATGTCCCGAGAGGAGACCACGAAAAGAGGGGAAGAATCCTGAGGAAGAGTGTGTACAGCGACCGGAAATGACACGGCCGCGACTTAATGATGATTACGACGATACGCGTTGCGGTAATTGCGGGGACCATCGCTGAGTCTACCCCTTCCCCGACAAGAATTTCAATATGACGAAAGTATACGTATAATACAATGGCGACGACGGCGTCTCGTGTTTTACGTTATTACGCTTTTTTAGAATTCGGGTGGTCACCGCGGTCTTCCTTATAATAACAATAATAATAATAATGATAACCTTAGTGAGTTAAAACGGAAATAATCACGTGGAAACGCGATTGTGGCTTTATATAATCACTATGTGGTAGGTACCCCCCCCCCCCCCGTCCGGACATAATATAATACCATTCGTTGTCCAATGTCAACAACTATCCGAAAGAATAGACCCGTAGTACGTCCACAAAACACACGGCAATTTATACTATAGCATCGATTCTATAACTGAACGAAGGCTTAAGGAATTTTATTCTTTTTTTTTTTACTTGTAAAAAACCGCAAATAACTTGTTATCGAACGTATGTAATATTTTGCTTACAATGTCCGCTGTGCTCCACTTCTAGTTACTTAATTTTATGGATTTTAAAACCAAAAACAAATAAGGAAGAAAATAGGCAAAAACTTCTATCATATTACAGTCTTGTTTGTAGAGAAAAATAGGAAAATCCGGTATATTGTAAATTTATTAGATAATATAGAAAATCTGTGAAATATTGTATAAAAATCCTAAGTTAATTTGAATATTTTAAAATTAGTTTTAAAGTTAACCAGCCCTCAAAATTAAATTTGGCTGATTGTATACAAAGACAAAACACTTAAATCTTCCTCGAAAACGTTGATTTATATAAGAAAAATGGTGCCCTGAGAAGATGCCAAGAGTTTTGACGCTAAAATAACATCTATAACACATTCCCCCCCACTTCACCAAGCTTTGTCCCTGCAGATTGTCAAATAATGAAAATAATACGACAAATACCGTAAAAAAGAGAAAATACAACGCGTTTTATAACTATACGAACGGATTGTATCATGTTCTAGGGAGAGGAAAAGTCGGTTTGAAATTATATACGCGAAGGGATGGTAGACGCCTAATGGTAATAAAAATGCTATTAATTGGTAGTTTTAATTCAATCTAGATGCGTATAACAATGTGTGTGAAATGGGAAAAAAATCATTTCAAGAACACAAGCACTGCTGCTAGAAGCTGGTACATTCGAATAATAATAGGTCATATAACGTCCCCTACAAATGGCTGTTAACACATCAAAATATGTTTTCTCACATTCCATCATCGTTCTGTCACACACTGTAGCAGTGCATTGATGATATAATGTAAAAACACCCTTTTTAATAATAAGTGACAATCAGTCACGTCACGGTTCTAATAATTTTTTTAAATTTTTTTTTAGAAAATGCATGTGAACAACTAACCTTTGAATCCTGCTTCTTCTTCTGCGACAAATTCTGGTAAATCTTCTGAAGGTTCGTCAAACTGTAAAAAAAAAAAATATATATATATAATATATGTATATCTAGAGGTAAATATAAAATAAAAACATACAATATTAAATAATATTAACATTTATAATATAATGATTTATATACACGGAAAGTGCATTTTTGACCGAAAAAATATTAAATATAAAAATATAATAAAGATTTTTATAAATAATCAGAAGTACATAGATTTGGTTTGGGGGAAAAGGGGAATACAGTGTATAGTTTTGGCGGAAAAATATGTGTGAACTGCCCGGGTTACGCCTATATTATAGTATTTATATCCCCATAATAATGAAATTAAAATCGTCGGACTTCCGTAATATTTTTCACAATTGTAATTCAATTTATAATTACTACATTCCAGCAAACTTTTATCATAGGTATAACGATGTTTAATAGGGCTTTCGATGATATTGACCTAGTGACAATAGTTATATAAAACTCGAGACGATAAGTCCGACCGACTTCGTATATTATATGCATTGTACCTACTACGTGTGTATACGAATTTTACTCAAAAGTGATTCTACTAATAAGATGTTGTATTCTAAAAAAGTTAAAAAATTTTACAAGTTAAACACAAAATGTGTTTAACTTTCAAGTAGTCTTCCTTAAAAGGAGTTGCACTTATAAAAAGTTGCACTGAAGCTAATATTTAATAATGTACGAGTATTTTCAATAGACTAGAAATATATAATATTTATATTAATAAAAAATACAATAATACAGTTGCAACGTGAACAACTGAAAAATGGTTAAATTTTATATTTATGTGAGTCATTTAAAAAATTTAATTGCTATTGGTAGGTAGATAATAATAAATATATATATATGGGTAATAAGTATCCCATTATTATTTCGATATCTATACCATGGACCGGAAATCAGAAAACGTGTTTCTAACAATAATTATCAAAAATACAATGCAGGGATATGTGGTTCAAGGACATGTTCATTTTTTATCAATATTATATAGACAAATATCGAATAATATATTTGGTAATACAGGTATTCATATATATGTATTACGTGTACATTTATGTTTTAAAATAATTTTAGTGTGAGCTCCTGAAAGATCATTATGATGCACACAGTATATGAGTTTAATACAATGTTAGATTAACAAATGTCTATGATACCTATTCATATATGGTCACGTATGACTAAAAATTAAATTAATTTTAACAATTTAAATTGTCATTTAATAGTCATCATTTTAAACCATCCACCAAATGTTTTGTTTTAATTTCCTGAGCGACCTTGTACGATAAAATTAATTAGAATCATAATGTCGTCAACTAAATACTTATAAACAATCGTATATGTATACAATATATAATATACTTTTGTCAAAATATACAATTCATTATTGAAAATTCTAAATAATATTGACGTTTTTTGGATATTTTTAGCAATAAACTAGGACACGAACGAGTGGGTAACTTTATAGTTTAAAAATCAATAAATAAATTGGGCAAAAAAAAAAAGTACCTTATATTGAATATAAAATATTATAGTAAATAATAATAAATAATGATCCATACAATCATAATGTATATATATCATACATACATACATACATTATACATAGGTACATTATAATATTTAGGTATAGATAATATTTACCTACAATTTACATATACGACGAATAAATAATAGATCCTCAAATTACGCCAGCATTCTCTAATTAACCGATATTATTTCAACTACAAAAACAAAAAACACATTCACTGCTGCGTTTGAACATGCGGTATTATAACGTCGTGGTACCGGGTTTCAATTTTCAAGCTATAGAGGGGAAAAAACGCATAAACGTTTTACACGTTTTTTTTTTCTTACAAACCTATTATAGTTACCCATATATTATAGTTCTCATATATAATATTATAGTGCAAACGATGCGATTCTAAACAGCTTTAAAATTTCGATACTATATAGTATATACTTAATTGCGTACGTGTGGTCTTCTCTCGGGTGCGGAATATCATATTATTATACACACATATAGAAACAAACGGTAAATTAAACAATTTTCAATTAGTCAAGGCCGATTTCTCATGTTATACAATATATTATATCCAAGCCATCGGGGGAAACTATAAAGATGAAGATGACGATGAACGAAGTAAAAAATAAAAAAAATAGGCGTCCGCGAGAAAATAACACGCGAGCATGCACATCTCACGGGTGCAGGGTGCAAGGCACGCGGGGCGTCGGTCCGTTTCATTAACCCATTAGACGATTTACCCCGGCACGGTTTAAGGGTTGTTATTAAGTAATTTTTTTTCCCCCATTTAAATATTATAATTAAATATTATCATAGATCCTCTTGGACGTTATGTATACGCTGCTTGCACGCGGATAGCGCTCGCGAGGGCTGCGCGTACACATGGCGCTGATGCGTGAACGGGATTTTGTTCTACACTTCATATATCACGAGCGACTGGCACATGTGTACACACACGTATACACACACACACACACACACACACACACACATATATATATATATATTTATTTATTATGGGTGACAAGTCGACGTCGTGGGAACGAGCCTGGAGGTCTATATATATGATGCACGCACATGTACCGTTTTTCAGCATCCAAACACTGCCGAGTCGAACGTATATAGATACATTATAGAACCAAAAAGCCTGCTGACAAACTCGGAGAGAGAGAAAGATAACACGGAGATATTATATATTATATGGACGGATCGTTCGGTGGGAGGGGGGGGGGTGCACGTGGTGTCACCGTGTTATACGGTAACCGCGGGTCTCAACACGAGCACTATATACAAACACGCGTGGCGCGTGTAATACCCTTTCGAAAAAAAAAAAAAAAGGCCATTGTCCTTTATCCGACTCTTTTGTCCCCATACAGTGCACATCATCCCTGAGGTAAACAGCCTCCTCTTCTACGTCGGTATACACAAAAGTCAAAGAAACACAGATACTTGCCACAATATTAAACGGAAATGACTAGTATACGTATGCGATATACGCATTACATATGGGTACATCGTATAATACATGTACTGCACAGGACAGTCCCGAGGGGGTTGGAGGGTGTTTCACCCCCCTACCCCCAAATTAGGAAAGCAGTCGACAAAATCAAGTTCGATTGGCAAAATTAATGATTTTGAATTAAGTATTTTGGAATTTTGTCGGGAAATTATTTTTCGGAATTTTAAGTAGGCAAACTATAATTATTAGTAATTTAGTCAGAAAAATGAGAAAAAGTTGATTACTTTTTTTCTGTCTTTTTCACTTATTTTATGTTTTAAAGAAAAGTATTATATTATTTTTTTCAAATCTTCACCCTTCCCCCCCCCCCAAAAAAAAAACTTTTCTTCGGGACGGTTTTGTATATGTATGTACATAATATTTATACTATCTATAAAATACCAGTGATAGGAACAATCGAGTAACTCGATTAGTATGAAAATAATTACTACCACGGACGTACTTACTGCATCCGTTTATTTATATATACGTCCGCAGTTATTACTAACGCTTATATCAAAAATAAACTAAATTATGTTTGGATGTATTACTATTATAAATAATACAATAGTAATATTTAATATTTTTATATTACATACGTACAGAATTGGTTTATTCAAATCGAGAATTTTTTGCGAGTGATTCTCTTGATTACTTACATCTCGATTATCGAAAACACTCCATTATTCCCATCACTATAAAATACTTACAGTATTTACTTAATTGTTTATTATTTTATTCAGTTATTCGAACAAATTATATTCAATATAAATGACCACGAAAAAAATACCATAAATCGGAGAGCCAAAACAAAATATATAATATAATATACTTATGTATATTGTACAACATAATAATATATTATAGTACAAAACGTCATACTTGAAAGGAATCATCGCTATGTTATGGACGGTGTTTTTTAATTTTAATTTTTATTTTTTTAACTATCTATATTATATAATATTTATTTATAATTATAAAAGTCAGATGGATATACTTGCTTCATATATGCAAATGAATAAGGAGTACAAATTTGGAGATACAAAAAAAAAAAAAAAAAAAAAAAAAAAAAAAAAAAAAAAAAAACAAAAAAGAAAAAGCTAAAATGCCAGAAACTATTATTGTTTAATAAAGCAGGTGATGATGGCTGGCCGGCCGACGGTCGGGATGCGAAGAATACGATAGGTATACAGGAAAAAAAACACCAAAGTAAACGGAGCACCGGGCAATTACTCGAGGATTCCGGAGACGGACGAGAAAAAAAACTAACCTGGTAATTCACGGAGCACGTGTCTCGAGTACCAGACAAACGCGTTTTGGTACAGAGAAAAAACGAGACGAAAACGCGTTGTTGAAAAAAAAAACAAATATCCAATGTAAATAGTTAATTTCAATCGGAACTCATTCAGCTGCCGACAGATATATAAAATTCGATCGTTATTATAATACAGTGGATGGGTTAAGTACATGTTTTTATTATTATTATTATTTTTTTTTTTTTTTTTTTGCTCTCGAAACAATACACCTAGTATTGAATATATTTTATTTTATAATAATATATTATGACGACATCGTCGCGTGTGCTTTCGTCGAGCTCTGCAGGTGAATCGCCGGAATAGCTCCTGTGTGCTGCCGCGGTTAACTATTTATTATTTTCACTAAACGCGCAGTCATCTATTGTAATATTCTAATATTATCATCGGTGGTGTGCACTGTGCACGATGAAATGATCGACGACGACCGATTTTCGAAGTATAATATTATAAAACTATCTATAATGACAGTGTAGAAAATTACAACAAACGAAGCATATTTCTCTAAAATCTAAATAACCGATCGAAATCAATGGTGTAGTATTTCGCTTTTATACGTAGTTATAAAAGATTTTACCACGGTATCCTCCATTTTAACTTAAATCAAATGTTGGATATTTTATTTGAGTGAATAATGACAAAAATGTATGTTTTATTGAAATTATGTTGTCGATGAATTATTTTTAAGCGAAATTATAATTGTATATAGATACAAAATACATGTACAGTATAGATTGTGTTTCTTTTTCATATAATATATACCTATAGATCATTATATTCCTAACCAATAACCATTAATATTTTTTACAATAAGGTTCAAAAATATAACCTTTTCCGATTTTGTCGTACCTACTTTACGCAGAACATACCGATCAATACGTCCGGTGTTCGTCAATTGCGCCAAATATTTTAGACTACCTGCAATCTATACATCTTTTGCAGCGGTACGTAACCTGTACAGTGTATATACCATTTCATCAGTAAAATATTAGGTATACGCTACGGCTATATTTTATGCAACAGCAAAACATGAAAACATGACAACAAAAATATAAATGTATTATCAATGTATTAACGTTATCAATGCGTTTTATTCTGTGTTTGAAAATAATACGTATACGCAGTTGAAAGTATATTCATTTTGTGATTTCGGTTTATAAAAATGTATAGGATAAATAAGTGCTCAAGTGTAATTTAATAAAATATAATATTTATTTACTACACTTCATACAAAAATAATGAAAACAGAGTAGTTAAGATTAATATCAATAAAAATCGAAATATTCTTTAATATCGTATGGCGCAATTGATGTTTTTTTTAGCCCATATATATTTTTTTACCGACGATTTACAAAGATAAAATCAAAAATGTGAAAATCAAAGTGATCCAGCAATATATAATATATATATATATATATATATATATTTTATAGTATTTCACGAAAAATTCAAATTGTTTTCAGAATTTTTATACATAGATAGTATTATAGTAGATATACATAGATCAGTATAGGTTTATAACAAATATACAATATGTTATAATATGTTGCGCGTATGCCTAATGCCTATGCAGATATTGAGAAAAAAATAATATTTACGCTCCAATACAAATAATGAAAAAAAATCAATTTAATTTATACAGCCAACATTTTTCAATGTCGTAATAATTTCGAACAAGTCATTTTAAAAACATAATATTGTTACGTCTTACTAAACAATAGTATGAATAATATCAAATTTGGGACTACAAGTGTATGAAAATCGGTTGGAGTTCGTAACCATTATTTCTTATTGCGTATATTAATATTATATATTATAACATATAAAAAACACAGATTCTTCAGAGAGCAAATAAATCATTGTCAACGTTTAGGGGGCGGAGAGGTCAATAAATACAGGAATTCTCCTGGTCAGTTCGGGAGCTTAACTCTATCTGTGGCCACCATTCACTTCGTCGAGAAATCCTTTTTAAAATACTTTACAAATATTCCCACTCTCCTTGAATCGCACATGATTTATAGAAATAGCAATACCAGTGTTATTTTTAAGACACCGTTTGCATTTGAGCGATATTACAGTCAAACGCATAACTATCTTCGTATTTTGGCCGACTCCAATCTTTTTGGAATTTACAAAAAAAAATAATATATATAATGTTATATTGAGTGTCACAAAAAATATTAATTTTTATTACGCAACAATGGAAATACTTCTAATAAATGCATAGTTATAAATAATTATAATAAATAGTAAATAATTAATGTATTACTAATATTATATTCACAACAAAGATAATATTTAAATACTCACAAAAAACCTGTTTAACTAATTTTTATTCTTGCATTTTTCAATGTTTTAATATTTTAGTTAACGTTTTTGAAACTTTTTGATCATAATTTTTAAGTTGTAAGATATTGTGACTTTTTTTAGATCTTAGATCTCTTTTTAAAGCCTTTTTCTAGGTCATCCACATCCACGGGCTAATTATAAAATTATAACATATAAAAACTTAAATTGGGATTATTAAGTGTTATAATTAAATACAAGAAAGTAATGGTTAGTAACCTGCAGTAGTCTAACATGAGTGTACTTGGGGGTCCATGGAGTGGCCCTGTCATTTTTTCAAATACACAACTGTTTAATAATATTGATAAAAACACATATTAGGTATGAAGTATACTATTTAGTATTTACCTATATGCTTCATCTATTTTGTATTTATTTTAGTATTAAAAACATAAATTGTGGTAATTTAGTATTGAATGATGAAAATGCAATCTTGGCTGTTTTTGTAAAGCCTAAAAGGGTCTATGACCCAAAAATTAAAAATTAATAACTAAGGACAATATACATACAGTATTATTTCTGTCGACAAAATAATATTTTATGCTTACCTTTGCTAATATCAACGTGCCCGGAAGGATTGCTAGGTCCGCCAAAGTGGCATCGTTATTATTTAACTGAACGCCTTCGGCAGTTTTCAGATGCTGATCATTGGGCATAACGTTGAATGCACCCATGATCTGTAAACACAAAGCGTTAATATTTAAATAATCGTCGATAAATTCACCTTGAAAAGTATAAAAAGTCAACAAGTGAACAATAATCAAAAAAAGTCAACGAGATGACTGTCCTATTTTATATATATATTAAATGTTCTATAATTATTGTGTTTAAAAGTGATTCTATGTATATATATATATATATACACACATTTATTTTCTAATTAGAGTAAATTATGAAATAATATAAAAAGTGCAATGTTGGTGATTAATATAGTTATTCCAAAATGTATGTTTGTTGAATTTTTAGGGGGACGCGACATATTGTTCTGCATAGCGACTGGAAGTCGGTCCCCGGATGAAAGGTCTCATTACGACGTAATGGGACGCAATTAAAATAATCCCTTGACAGGATTAAATAAATGTTTGTGTGTGGATTTTGATTTCTAAACCCAGAAAATGATCGGTCAATGTCGTCGGAGGTCAGCGATCGCAGGTGCCAAGTTAACCGGTCAGCTTGTTGTTTATCCCCAAACGGTTATTATTTTAGTCAAGGATTGCTGTCGTATATATAGAAAACCGGTGTATTGCGCAGAGCCCATCACACGAAATGAATACAGGTGTCGACCAGAGGGGCACACTGCGAAATAAATGACACGCTTCAAAAAGTGTACTTAAATATATAATGCAACGATTAAAGGTTTAGCGCGACGGCGGTGCCGGGGGGGGAGGGGGGG
The DNA here is from genome assembly GCA_025469235.1 of Pemphigus obesinymphae. NCBI lineage: Eukaryota > Metazoa > Arthropoda > Insecta > Hemiptera > Aphididae > Pemphigus > Pemphigus obesinymphae. Next base: position 25,329 of record JAIPRL010001310.1, read on the forward strand.
AATCAAATGAATATAAGTTGGGTGTAGTTTTTTCGTTTGTTTTCTGCCCCGACGAAAACCGGAAGAAAAAAAAGTCGGCCAAGTTTGCAGTATTTGCCACAGTTATACGCGTGGAGAAAAAAAAAAAAGAATAAAAGAAAAAGGTTAACGGAGTTATCCAATGTCCGGCCAATTTAGCTTCGGGGGAGGTGGGAAAGTTCTCGCACGCGCGCGGGTAAAGTTCACACTCTAACACACAGTTACAATTCCGGAGAGCAGTTAATCACGTCCGCCCGGTGTCCAATACACTCTACTCGCTCGTATAGTATATATATACTATACGCGTGCACAATGTGTGTAAAACCTTTGAATTATGATTAAAGATATACGAGTGGACGGGCAGGAAAGGGAACGTCTACATGGGAGAGCAAGAGAGAAAGGGTCGGGAATGGCAAGATAGAGAGAAAGGGTGACTTCTTCGCAGTAAAAAGCTATACTCGGCCTTAGGGGGTTTTGCTGTCGGGGCCAGCACTTACGGTCATTTAACCCTCTCCTAACCTTCATCCGAATGTTCTAGATTAATAATAGAACGGTAAACCGTTTTTTGTCGTCCGTTGGTCCGGCCTGACGTCATTAATATATATTTCCTCTTCCGTTCCCGTCCCTTATCCCCGCGGTCGCCACTATAATACTGTTGTTGTTGTTGTTGTTGTTGTTGTTGTTGTTGTCGTGCTAAGGGTCCGAGTGAGTAACAGCAGCAGCAGTTATGATAACGAATTTGGCGCTTAAGCACATATATACACTACACCCTTTTCCTTACCCCCCTCTCCTTTCCTTCATACAAGTCCCGACATTTGCATCCCTCGCGATGGATTTGTCTCCGGCGGATTATATACGCGCGTAGTTGATAACGTTTAAACTAAATTACACCAATTAAGACGGTCCGAGCCGAGTATAATTATAAAGCTAAAATATCTGACACTGCACGTTTGAACTCTGAGTTTACAATATCAATTTTATAAATGTTAATAAATGTTATTCGATTAAAACACTGTATATTATGTATAATATGTATATATTGTATTTAGAATAGGTACCTAATACGCCCGACTGAACGTTTCTTTGTCTACCGTTCGTCCCCAATCGACCAGGACGTAACGGTGTCGTCTGTTATCTGAATAGTTTAAATACGATAAATTTCGAACACTTTATCATCGATTTTGTAGCTTAATGGCAATGAACTATCGACGTCCTCCCTCTATTTATTTTTATTGCGACTTTTTTTTTTATCTAATATACAAAATCGTTATATATTTTCTTATAATTATTTATTTTTTGTTTGTTTGAATTAAATTTAGTACCTACCTACCTATTTTATTTTATTAAATTATACGTTATATAATATCTTATGAAGAGTCCGTACTAAGTATTAAGGTTTGTCCGGCTGATTCATAGAATAAATACCTATACTATAGTTTTTATATCTCATAGTAATGAATTTAAAATCGTAGGACTTCCGTCAGTGCCACAACTAGGATTCTTGGGGCCCCGGACACAATCAATTGATTCATTTGATCAATTGAAGAATCAATTTATTTATATATATATATTTATATTTGATTATATTATATATTATATATATTATATATAAATTAGTCATTTAGCCGACTGGCGTGGTGATTTGACCGACCAAGTTAATTTTAGGGGGGAAATTTCCCCCCTGCCCCCGCTAGTTTTACCCCTTTCCCCAAGACCTATATACATAATATTTTTTCATAGGTCCATAACTTATAAATTATACAAAGGTATTAATGGTGATTTATTAAAGCCTGAAAATCGTATGCATATAACATAGCAAATCTACGTACTGCATTCTTACTACAGTTTATTTATAATTAATATTAGAGTAAATTTACCTAGTATAAAATTTTTAGATAGCAAACTCCAAGGACCCTTTTTACGGGGGCATTGCATCAGCTGCCCCTGCGGTTTTTGCGGCACTGACTTCCGTAGTATTTTTCACAATTTTAAATTAATTTAAATTGATACATTCGGACAAACCTTTATCATATATACGAAGTTTAATCGGATTTTCCAACATATCGACCTGACGGCAATGTTGTATAAAAATTTGAGGACGAAAAGTCTGAGCGACTTCTTATATGTGTGAAGTAGGTACCTACTAAATTATATTATACTTTTTTTTATTTTGTACCATTATTATATTTAACGGTAAATATTTCTTTAAGTTTTGATCAAAATTATACTGAGATTGAGTAAAACCTGTTACAATCAGGCGAGGATTGAATGATTATAAAAATCCGAGAATAGTACGTTCAATCAATTTCGGGTTACTTATTTTGTCATCAGTTTACACTTTAGGAGTGAACGACTATCTTCTAGAAAGCGAACGCCAGTGTCCGCCGTAGTCGGAATATTTTTAAAATTGATTAATTAACGATATTATTTTCGATAAGATACATAAACCGATATATACAAATTACAATAGTAATTCTACTAATGAGGTGTTGTACTCAATAAAAATTAAACTTACAAGGTGTCACGCTCAATCGGAGTTTCAAATTGAAGGTTCCCAACTCAAAATGTGTTAAACTTACAAATAGTCTCGCATAAAAGGAGTTGCTCTCGGCAGGTGTTGCACTTAAGCTAGTCTAATATAATATAATATAATATAATAGATATATATATGCTCTTGAATTGTTAGTCGTCACTAATAATACTGTTTATAGCTGGTATAATAAAATTAAATTTAAGATAGGTAACAAAAAATTAAAAAAACTACAATATTTTCTATTTTCTATAAATTGTCATAATATGTTATTCTGTGTACTAAACGTGAAGTTGATGTATATAGAATAATCATCAGCTGATCAACTTTGTTTGTTATAAGAAAAGATATTTACTCCAAAACTCTTGCTCGACAACTGATCCTTCTACCCGAAAAAGTGTATAGGTGCATTAAAAACAAAAAAAAACCAGGGAGTCAAAACGGGTTTGAACCCGGGGTGAAAACCCGTGTAACCCGCAAAATATTAAAACCGTGTTAAAGCCGAAACCCGTAACCCGGAAAAAGTGATACACGTTTTTTAAACCCGTAC
>JAIPRL010001310.1:28526-87801 GCA_025469235.1 Pemphigus obesinymphae
AACCGTAACCCGGAAAAAATTTAACACATTTTAAACCCGAAACCCGTAACCCAAAAAAAATATTAACTGTTTTTCAACACCGAACCCGGAACCCGGAAAAAATTAAAACCGTTTTTTAACCACGTATTACAAACCCGGAAAAATTTTAACCGGTTTAAATCCGTAACCCGAAACCCGAAACCCGAAAAATTTTAACCCGTTTTGACTCCCTGAAAAAAAAACACAAAATTATAAAATGATCAGAATCTAAAATTTTTAATTTAAATAATGTCAAATTGCAATCTGCAGTTAACAAGAGAATTAATATTAACAAATGTAAAGAAAATACGTTTTTATCATGTTTTAAATAAATATATATTTTTTTAAAGATTAGTTTCCAAAAGACTTACATGGGAATCATTAATATTCATAATACTTAAGAGGTAAGTACTACCTAATACTAGTTACTTAGTCATTTATGTTATGTATTTAAATATTTTTATTAATTTCGTAAACTCTGTTTTCCTCTCCTTGCGGGTCTTCAAAATTCCTGACTGCATATACAATAACTTGCGATTAAAATGATACCCGGTGGTTAGAAGATAACAATCAGTCAATATGATACCATACATTATACGAGTATTGTGATGGTCTGTCACAATAACAACATTATTTTGTATCCACTCATTTGGCGTTTTTAGGGATGATAGTAATAAAGAAACTAAAAATTCAAAATATGACATTAAAAGAAAGCTTTTCAATAATTTATGAAATAAAAGGATAACTTCAAGCTATTCTTGGATCGAAAGGGGTACTTAAAACAAAATTACATCATCTTTCCAATAAAAATAAAGGCCTGCAAATGCTACGACAAATTAATGCAGTATATTTATCAAAATTCAACGATACTTAGTTACTTCAAATATGCCCCAATAACTTTTCGGTTGACGTCCAACGATCGTTCTCAGTTTTTAAAAACATATTAATAGATAGACGTCATAGCTTCACTGAAGATAAACTGGAAATGCATATGATTATTCGTTTTAATAGTAAATAAAATTTTAAAAATAAGTATATTAATTTGCTCAGAAAATTCTCTAAATTATTTTTTTTCTTTAGATTTTAAATGTATACCTTATTAATATTATAAGTTATTTAATTTGTAAATCAAATAAAAATCGTTATCATAATTTATTCGAAAAAATAATTTTCTTCCATATTTCCACGATTATGACTGAATAGTATACGGAATATTTTGATACTTTTTAGTGCATAAGAATCCGTGCTCTAGTGATAAGTATAATATTATGTAATATAAGCAATTTCATCGATTTATTAGAATGGTAATTACAGTGGTCTTGGTTAGGTTACGCGTTACTTTCATGTATGGTTTATATATGTAAATCGTTGAAAAAAAAATTTTTAAAAACTATTGTCGCGGCAGAGAAGCGCGGGGAAGGCTGTGGGCTCTAAAATCAACATAAAAGAATAAACCGAGACGACGTGACGGCGACGGCAGTTAAACGCCACCAACGCGTCCCAAAAGATTCTCTGCCGGGGTCTCCCATCTCTCACTCGCTCTCTCATAGCTGCATGATCTTCGCCCCGTGTTTTAACGACTCGATATGCGATGTCTAACAATAATAATATTTTATAACATTCAACCGCGGCGATGAGCATTATAGTGGATATCACAAATTATAAACAATGCGAATGCGAGTGATACTATGTTCTTAAGTAATTTTAAGTACAGCCTCCCAAGATTTGATTATCACGTTTTTATGCCATTATAAATAATATTTAGGTGTTGAAGATATAGACAAATTTGGATTTTTTTTTTTTTTTAACCGTTTCGACTGTCTGCGATATTTAAATTGGTTTGTGTATAAAAAAAAATGTATAAATTAAAATAAGAGATGAAAGCAATGATTACAATTAAAAAAAAAAAAAAAAACTCCAGACTAAAACATCATTTTCAATGATAATTAAATACATATAGGTACCTAACATGTATCTATCTAACAATAAGAAAAACGTATTTAATTGACTGGATAAATTGACGCATATAATTATTAAGTAATAATATTAACTTAGGTTAATAATAAGGTTGTTACACACTCGTTTTTTATGGGGTTTTATAAAGACAATTTTTAAAAATTTAAAAAAAACTTAAAATCCAACGTGATTTAATAATATTTTAAAGGTAGTTTAAAAATATTCCAATATTACAGTGTTAGTAGGTACCACTTTTATATTTGTGTAATCACAATATTTGTTAAAAAAAAAAACACAGTACTTTCGCATTTCCATAGAAGATATTGAATAATTATCGTAGGTCAACGATTTTGGTACCAATAGAAAGAAGATAAAAACATAAACTATTAATATATGCCAGCACTTTGTGACTAATTAAAATAAAATAAAAGTGAAGTACGATTATATTACGTTCTCGCCTTATTTGGTACCAAAATAATTATTCTACAATAAATCTACAATCCATAGCATTGGAAATGCTTGAATGTATTTTCCGTTACGGGTGTGTTCATCTTAAATGAAACAAACTAAAAATGATTTTTTTCCTAAAATTAAATTAAAACTAATAAATCAATCCAAAAAAATTTTAAAAATGTTAATTTTATTTAATTAATGATAAAATCTATTTCCTTTTTTTCAACTTTCATGTCTATAATTTTAGAATCAGAATTAGTATGTACTTTTTTTAAATATCCAGAACAAAATTTGTATGTACCTTCTTTTAATCTCGGATGAAATAGGTATATATATATATGTATATATTTATTCATTTTATTTTCAGTGTTGAAATTAAAAGGTTAAATTTTCAATTTACATAATTTATATAACTATTCAAATCGATCATCTCAAATTTGTATACATTTTATGCTATTTAAAAAATATAGGTAATAGGTATATAAGTATATAATATATTCCGTAATTCAACTTATTATTTTTAAACAAAGAATTTTAAAATTTAAATTTATTTAGGAAAAATAAAAATTTATAAAACGTTAAGATATCATGCTTGCAACTATTTGAAACAAAAATCAAATTTGGCAATGTCATCCAATCATGCAAATAAATACAACAAAACTAGAAGGGTTTTTGAAATAATATAAGGCGTATAATAATAGTTTAGAGCTGTCAAGTTTTAACCACTGATTTTACCGAGAAAATACAAGTAAAGATGAAATGGGTCGAAAGTGTGTAAATATTTTACACGTCTAATATTAATATAACCGAGGACGAAGTTTTAGCCAAGTATAACATGTGTCATTGATGATATTAATATTAATTTTAGGAAAATATAGTATGTTACTACTGTTTGAAGTTGAATATCGTACTTATTCAAAATTCGAATTTTTAATGCAAAAGTTTCAGTTTGGTTTACAAATCGAATTTTTGAATTAAATTTATTCCTTCGAGATTTTTTTATATATAGAGATCACTATTATCATTTTATATCAATCATATATAATAAGTAGGTAGGTATGACAATTTATTTAGTTAAAATCACACATTAAAGGGATTTGGACCGAATTCTCCAACTGTTCTCTAATTTTAAATACTAAAATATTACGATATTTTTTGATAAATATTTTTTTACTATGATTGTTATAATATTATTTACCAGGTTGTATTACACATTAATTATGATTTCTACAAGTTATATTATGATACGTTCTGCAGCATGGAATAGTGCGAGAATGAACTTTCGATATGGATACTCCGGTTCAATTCCCACTCCGCCTATCTGATTTTTTGTGACTTTTTTTTTATCCAATATCCGAAATTCTAATATATTTTCTTATAATTTTTTTTTTCCATTTATTTCAAATAAATTGTATAACTATCTTTTTTATTGATCTGAATATTTAATTAAACTATGCGTTAGGTATTTCAACATCCTGTGATGAGTCCTATAGGTATTATATAGTTTTTATATCTCATTGTAATGAATTTAAAATAGTCGTATTTTTCACAATTTTAAATATATTATAATAGCTGGTATATGTGTAATCGGACTTTCGAATATTTCGACCTGGCAACAATGGTTATATAAAAAAATTGGAGAACAAAAAGTCTAACTCATTGTATGTGTGGAGTACATACATACTATATTATACTTTTTTATTTTATACCTATAATATATTTAACGGTAAATATTTCTTAAAATTTTAATCAAATTTTTAGTGATGTTCTGTAAAACCTGTTATATTCAGGTGAGAACCGAGCTTAGCGAGGTTCGAGTTCTTATAAAAATACGAGAATAGTAAGTTTGATCAATTTTTGGATTACTTATTTTGTCAACCTATTCGTTGGAAACACTTATAGCAGTTTCTGCTGTAGGCGGAATATTTTTAAAATGTATTAATTAACAATATTATTTCCGATAAAATACATAAACTGAGGTATACGAATTGTACCCAAAAGTAATTCTACTAATGAGGTGTTGTACTAAATAAAATTTAAACTTACAAGGTGTCACACTCAAACGTAGTTTTAAATTCAAAGGTTCGCACTCAAAAGGTGTTGAACTTACAAATAATCTCACAAAAAAGGAGTTACATTTACAAGGAGTTGCACTCGGTAGGTGTTGTACTTAGCACTTAGCACAAGCTATACCTAATATAATTTAAACCATCTCAAATCTGCAGTGTTTCTATATAAGTCTCGATTATAAAATACCAAAAAAAAAATTATCTTTGAACTTTATGAAACTTTTTATATAAATTGAATTTTGAAGAAATAATGATTAAGATTGGCCCTATTATTTACATTCTTGCAGGAGGCATTATGAATTAATTTTTTTAGGGGGCAGTGTGCATAATTTAGCCGACTGTATTGATATTTTTTTTGTAATAAACAAAAAAAAAAAAACCGACAACCCCTCTCTAGGATCAAGTTACCACCCACTAATATCATCTATGAATTTTTGAAGTACAAATTAATGTTATAATTAACATTTATTTCATTTATCATAGGCAGAAACTTATTTCAAATTATTAGGATTATGGAGTGGTTACATTTTTTTAACATTTTCAAAACTTTATATTTAAACTAAATGACGGAAAATTGTTGGGCACATATTTACATGTTTTACAAATTATCGAGTTACATATGCGTATATAATATATATATATTATATAGAATTATGTTTTTAGACTTTGACTTACCTTCATTTTGAGATCAAGCAACGTATCATTGGAAGAGACAACGATCAGTTCGCCCCTGGGTCTCCGGTTCCGTGCACTCCTCCTGATTCCCAACTCCGCCGAGGCACCGGCCGCAGAGCCACCATTGTTGCCGTCTGTGGGAGAGGTGGCTGTAGCTGAGGAACTACCACCGTTCATGGTCACCGACGAATCTGGTTTAAATTTCTTTGAACAGTTACCCCATAACTCATCCTGTGAACCGAATACAAGCAATATATTTTATACAAGACGTATAATATGTATGATGGCGCCAAAGAACATCTCATAACTATATTCCGATTTTTTGGTGCCAATATTGTGAATATGCATTATGTAACAGGATTTGGATACCTACTTTGTTATCTTTGATAACGAATTCGTTTAATGTGGCACTAAAACCATACTTTGTATTTTGTTAAAATCGGTCATTATAGTATTATAATGGGTTCTTCCGGTCAACTATACTCAACTTGGGTCAATTCTCAGTTTATTGCCTAATCGTTTCGTACTTGCACAATATTATTTCGAGACTTCTTATGTTAATTCTACCGTATAGTTATAGCCAAACTAGCATACTAAGTTAATTTTTTTAAATTAAAATAATACATACTACTCATCATAAAATGTTTATTATTTTAATCCCTGATATACATATTGGATCGATAAATTTCATGCAAGTGAAATAGATTTTTCGTGTAAAATTTAATTTTAAATTTTGATGTAAAACCTCCCCCCCCCCAAATTGCCATAAACCGAAAAATTGATTTTACCATATTTACCACCCAAAATCACTATTTTGATTTTTCATGGTTCACACGGCTTTTTATTTTATTTCCAAATCCTAATGCACATCTGCAGTGTCAAAATATAAAGTTTATAGGTTGATGAAAAATTGAACACACAAAAGTCCAATTTCGATAAAATATGTTTTCAATTCCACTCTACAACTATGCGAATGATTTTTATTCCCAAAGATTTTCCGTTTATAACCCGGAATATAATATACACGTGTGCGGGGTATATATTGTATAATATATTATAATAATAATATACAACCGTATATATGCACGTCACCGAAGTGGCGGTGGACAAAGTTATGGGGACGAACACGGGTCGGTAATAAAGTCGTATACAGTCATATTTTACGAGCTAAGATAAAATCACGCCTTCGGTAAATTATATTGTATATACGAAACACACAAGATATTCCTAATTATTATGTGGTTTGCTATTGTATTAGACCCTTTCGATTATTCGCGAGTGGTAAAACGACAAGACAATTTATTATAAACAGACCGCCTCGACATACACGCGGCGCGCATATAGGAAACACTGAAAATCGCCACTTCCGACAATGAAGAAGCAGTATCGGCGTGTCGCTCAATAGCAGGAGTTCAAAAGGGTTTAAATATTTTGAATATCGGGTTTGAAAATGGTTTCGATTTTTTTTTTTCGGATTTCACGTTAGAAAACGGATTTTGATATTTTTCAGATCCTATTTTTCATATTTTAAGTAAAAAAAAAAAAAACATTTTTATCATTTTAAATTTCTCTTAAGATGAAAACATAAACAAATTTTGAGTTTCAATCAGTACAATAGATTATTAATAAATCACAACACTAATCCTATCAATTTCAATTTTTTTAAATAATGAAATTCTTGACAAATGACAAATCGGAATGTTGAGCTTAAAGAAACAAATTTAACGAGATACGATTAAAAATTATTTTTGAAAATATTAAAAAAATATTAATATTGTTTTCATAATAATTATTAAGCCTTAAAAACATATTTATATACAGTATATTCAATATGCATATTCATTCAATTTAAAATTTGAACGTTTGGTAAGTAATGATTATTTTAATGTCGTGAAACAATTTTTAGGTAGGTACATTAGTTTCACGATGTGCAATGCAATTATTGTTTTTCAAACAACAACCGACGCCTAAAATTTTGACTAATAATTAGTTTTTATACTTTATGCATTTTAGTGGTCAAATCAATTGTTTAAACATTAACATTAAATAAAGCATCTCTTGGTTGGATTATTCGATTATATAGCGTATATAGCGAATATATAGCGTCCTTGTATAACGTGTCGTACGACAAGTTTGTGTTTCAGTCGTACAACAGCATTTGACATACGATGGGTTGTACAACGAAGTTTTTGATTTCAATGTAAGTATAATATCATAATAGACGCGATGATGAGCCACTACAGATTATATAATTGTATACGATCTGTTATCATATGACGAGCATAAGCATCGACTTTTAAATTTCAGCACGAGGGCAAGTATTATAAATATTTTGTACTGTCATGGAACTATTTTTTAAAATACATATAAATATTTTTAAACATTAGATTTAAATTTTTTAAAAATGCCTTACATAAAACCCTTTAAAAATCACATGTGTGGCACCCTCTTAACATTAAATTTTGAATAGATAAACGTAAACATTTATATACTTAATAATAATGTATATACACAATACTTATGTCTACAATCGTTAGTTAGATATCCATTTAATATACAACACTCTTCCTTATTTTCTCAGTGAATGTAAAAAAAATATTGAAGTTTATTTAATAGAATTAACAGTAAAATAACAATAAATATAAATATTTTTCTAATCTATTTCTTTAAAAAAAATATATATATATATAGATTTCCATTCAAAGTTTTGAAAACGTACTCTAAGCGATGTTTTTGAAGTTACGGTTTTGACAATTATATTTACGTAAATATATTATAATAGTCAAAAATCAGCAAATAAATACCTACTTTTTCGACCGAATTATAATGTCCGAACACAATATTGGTAATACATACTATTGATGTATATTATTATGTATGATTAAAAATGATATCTACCTCGGACCGTATCGTATCTAGCCTCGAGCCTCGCGACCCGTCCGGTACAAGAGAAATAGAGTGCTGCTGTTGCTATCGTTGAGCTGTAAGAATCATATACTTAATCGAAACGATTTATTTATTTTTATTTATCCAAACCTGCGATTAAAAAACGTGCAGGACGCATTGGTTAATATAATTACTACGTTTCGGTAGTATTTATTTTGTTTAAAGCTTAATTGGGGGAATCCGTACCGATATATTTATGACTATAGTGTGGCCAATGAACTAGTCTTTAGAAGAAAAAACGAGTACCTATATGTATACACAAATTAGACACTATATAACTGTATAGTATAGGGACCGGCGAAAAGTAACAAATAACTAATATAAGTATATAGAGAATAAATTTGAATGTGGCCCGAGAAACCCGACACCAGTTTTTTCAAACTTATAATTTCCGACAACGTAAAATTATATATTGGTTCGACCCGATATCAATGCACTATATATATATATATATAAAAATATGTATACACTATACATATAGGTACAATCATGGAACAATAAACAAATATTTCTTTAAAAATACTGATCGTTTTGAAATTATCGTGAAGTATAGTAATGGTACAATAAATAAAAAATTAATACACACTGAAAAAACGAACCAAGAACAATAGAACTAAAAAATAAACTAATTATAAATTCAAATATGTTTACGTTTAATATGTAGTTCAAATTGTATAATCAATAAGAAAACTTAAAATATGGAATACACGAAAATCCATATTGTTTCTACAATAATTATTAAATTATATTTTAGTTTTAAATTAAATTGTTCTATATAGCCACTTATTATGATTATACAAATATTAAAATTTAATATTTGTTTTACATATTAGCCTAAGGCTAGGTTCACATGGACGCGCGTACACGCGCGTTTGACAACCGCACGAATTTAGATTATACAGATTTCTTACACATCATTCATATGGCGCGCGATAACGCGATAACGCGTACACGTACAAAAATTCTATTTTCGCGCGTGATAGCGCGAATTGAAATACTGTAGATTGTTATCGGACCTTTCAGTTGACACGCGCGTTTTGTTGTGATCAGTTCTTTTTTCTAACTTTTTGACGTACTATTTTTTTTACGAAAATATGGAAATTGATCATCTTTAATTATCTCCAATAATTCATCGAATGATTTAATAGACATTCTGAAATAGTTGAAAAATTTGTCATCGTGATTTCTAAGTTTTGGGTATAATGTAACATAAAGACTAAATGAAAGTCTTGTTTGTAAAATTGGGTGAACCCAATATTTCCTTTCCTTTTTTTGTCTTCGTCTCCTTAGGTGGACGACCCACAAACAAACAGTGTCTACCACATCCATACTCGATGTACGTCTGAACTGTACTAGAAAATTCTTTACTTTGCGTTGCTTTACGTTCGACGAGCGTAACACGCAGCTATCTGAACGGTCATACGCGCGTTTTGTGGCGGTCTAACGCGAGTACACGCTCGTCCGTCCATGTGAACCTAGCCTTATAATAATATATTGAATCTATAATAATTATTTTGTTATTTTTACAAAAAAGTAAACGAATGAAAACCATGTGAACAAATCTCTAATTAAGAAAACACAAATAATAATACACCAATAATAGTTGATAAAATCTATTAAAAATACAAGTCAGCGACATTAGAACAAATTCCGTTAACTTAACGGTTATATTTACAAATAATTTTAAATATTTGCAGATTTCCAAAGAAAAAGGTCAATTATATCTTTTATTAAATTAGTACAATATGTAATCCACCATGATTTTTTGTGTTAAATATAATATAGGTACCTACTAGCCGACAACCGATACTAAATCGTCAAAATATGATTTTGAAATTTAAATCCCTTAAAAAATGATCTATAAGATAAAAAATCCAAAATTTTCAAAATCTATACTTTAATAACAAAAAAACATACCTATACTAATATTTATTTCCCATTAGTAAAACAACATTTTAACAAACATAAAAGTAGTACGTTACACCAATATTTTTTAGTAGTAAAAAACAAACAAAACGCTATTAAAAATGATTTTTAAGTTAAATTGCCTATTGCATATTGTATAGAGAATAACATTTAGGAAACAACGTTATCGATGTTTTTTGAAATATTATTCATTTTTTATACCTCCGATAATAAGCTCTAATATTTAGAAAATCACGAAATCCCTATTGAATATTCTCTAAAATATGTTATCTGCAATAATTGTATAATAGATGTTAACTCTAAAACCACTTTAAAATGTATTTTTATTTATTTTTCGTAAATATAATTTTGAACATATAAATCGTAATTACAAAAAATGGTAGATACGGGACTATTCATAAACTACTTTAATAATGTATTTAAATATTTTTAATTGTTTAAATTAATTTTTATTTTTCTTACATTTATCTACATAGAACATTTTACGAACCGAATGTATAACATTCTCTAACGTGCTCCAAGTATTGCCATATTTACTCTATGTCGACTCACATACAGACAATTTGTAATATGCAATGTAATGTAATAATGCATAACGATTACCGAAAAAAGTATTATCTTTAAAATCGTTTTTTTTTTTTTTTTTTTTTCATTAAATTCATTAAATCGCTTAACCTCTGTTAACATATTTACAAATAAATATTTGATATATGAATTTTAAAAAAATTATGTTTTGAATTTGGGAAAAACGATTTTAAAATCAAAATTTAAATATTATTGGAATTATAACCATATACTTCGCGTGAGAGTGATACATATGTATATATATATATATATAATATAGGTCAAGATAAACACGAAAAAATTACACGAAAAAAAAAAAATAAATACACATTATAAACGCGTGATAAATAAGTTAGGTCGGTTATAAAAATATGTGCTGTGGTAGGGGGCTGCGAATTAAGTGTCGGACGAACGACGGATACACGAGCGAGGTGAAAATAAAAATCGAGAAAACGACCCAGCAACAAATGTATATAGAGTCCTTCCTCAGCTGCCGCAGCCCCCACGACCGGGACCGCGACGTCGAAGTCGTAAACCACAGCGGTAATTATTTTGACGGTCCAGACGCCCGAGGATGAATTTTATATTTATATTATATTATTATATTTTGTTTTGACCGACCCATCCAGTTTTTCGTCCACATTTATTGTTATACTCGTTCCGATTTGTTTGCCAGGTAATTATAATGCCAAGATTTAAGTCTCTGTGTTTGTATGTATACATACATATATACATGTATATACATATAGTATATGAGTATGTGTGTATGTAAAACGAGAAGTTTACGATTTAGCGCATGATTGCAGTCGCTGCATTTGCGATGGCTTTATTACCAGAATATTCACCAGCAGTATAATATGCACGTGGAGAGAGAAGATAGTACCATTATAATAATGTCTTTTTGCTTGCGTCTCCGTCTCTTTTTGCCGACTCTCACGCGAAAATTATCGAGTTTTACGATCGCCGCCACCGACATTCGGTCCGGGCTCCAATAAAACGTATATAATAATGAATTATGTATACGTATATAATATAGCTATTATAATATGCGCGATTTCGTCAAAAGGTTTTTATTTGTTTATTTCTCATTACCGATCGTTGCTTTGCCCGCAGACTATATACACACTGCACAGTGCACTGGAAAGAGAACAACCCGAGTCGGTCCGATTAATAATAATTATTGATGGAATGTACGCAGAACGGAGTTTAACCCTTCCCTCCCAGCTATGAAAAATCAAACTAAAAAATAGAGGGCCTACACCACAACCCATACACGTTCAGTTATACCTTTCGATAGTATGCTTGAATAGTGCAAACAAAATATGTGTATATATCATATATAAGTTCACATGCGTTCATCACGTTCATATTTTGTGAACGACACGCGAACACCACTCGTTTCTGTTAAACAGAACGTGAACGTGAATGACGTTCATAATTTTCAGGAATTTGAACGATTTTTAAATCGTTTAAATTAAATTGAAATATATTACAATTTCGCTATAAACCTTATTAGATTTAAATATAATACTTAAAAGTCCAATTTTTCCTTTGGTTTGCTATAAAATGAAAACGATATAGTTTCTATGAATCGGTAATTTTTTAATATATAGGTATATATAAGAAAAATGTATATTTTGTTAATTAAAATGATCAGATGAACGCGTTCATGTATTTAAAGGACGGGAGTGTGGACGTGTTTTTTTTTAAATACGTTTGAACGTGAACGTGAACGAATTCAATTTTTAAGTGAACGTTCCGAGAACTGGTATATATATACCATACCCTATGTGGACAAAAAATGAAGAAAATGAAAGGTATAAAATAATCTGATAAGAATATTTTTTTGTGCAAATTTTTTCTTTGGGGTCTTTTTAAATTCTTGATATTCGGAGGAATAAGCTTAAGAGCATTTGATGAACAACATTTTTAATACATTGTATGTTTTTTATGAATCTTCAAAAATATAAGTCATATTTACTTTCCATCCTGCAATATAATACTGCAAAAGAGAGACTGATATTATAAGTGATGTAATAAAAAAAAATTATAAAAATCATCATCGCATTAATTTACATTTCTTTCAATCTTCCCCTCAGAATTATTTCCCTAAATTTCATCCTTAATAATATATATATATTGTATATATTGTCAAGGATGAATTCAGAATGTTCCAATTATTTATTAACATCTATATTTATCAAAAAAAAAAAAGTTACAAATTGAACGATAATTTATAAACATCCTATTAACATAAAACAGATATTCATATGAGAGGTTACATTTTGATACCTACTATAAAATGAACATCTTTGCGAACATCTTGTTCATCACAAGGTACAGTGGGTACGAGTTTCTTTAAAAAACAAGAATAAACTGTTGAAATAAATTCAAACAGTTTCATAATCATTTGTATGTAACAATAATTTTCTTATAATATTAATTCCATTTAATATGCCTTAAAAAATTATCAATAATTCAGATTATTGAAACCCTATTCATCTTTTAATATAAAATTACAATAAGAATAATCGAATTTTTACCTTGTCATCAACTCCGTTATACTTAATATCGCGTTCTTTTTCGATGACTTTAATGAAAATTTTTGCTTTACTGTACTTTAACTGTTCCCTTTTTTCTTCGTCCAGTCTTCTCTGGCGACATGGTTCACAGATTTCTATAACAAAACATTTAATTTTTCATTTAACAAGGTAACGAGTATATGGTTATTAATGATAGTTTCTACACACCCTCAACAAAAAAATTAAAATTAAATTCTACATATATTTTTTCATATATTAATCTTTAAAAACGCGTCATTAGTATTTTTTTCTCCCCTTTTAGGGCGATTCAAATTATCTTTGGGTCTCGTCCCAAGATGAGCTATCCCTTTTGCGCGTAGAGAGGGATAAAAGCGCGACAAATGCCTTGTCATTTATTAAACCACGTCGAGACCTCGTTTCAACCTGCTCGTGTCCAGGGGAGAAAAAGGTTTGTCTGAAAAAAAAACCCAATACTTAACGACCTTTTTTGATGGTGGGGGGAGGGCAAGAAGTTTCCCGAATTTCCCGACCGGTCGTTAAACATATTGAGCGACTATTAAACTGATGGTCTTTTTATATAGGACCGGAAAAAAAAGAAAAGAAAAAGTGGTAAGTCAAGAAACCCAAATTGATTTTTCGACGTTACGTTTGTTTTACATCATTTTCCTGTAAAGGACGAAGTGAGAGAGGGGTTCCCTTGCGCGTAGATTCCATTTAAATGACTGCATCAAATGAACCGGAAGCTTTTGGTTATCTGCGATTTGCTGACCACTAACAAAACACACTTCATTTAACTATTTTACAAAGGGAGCGATATCAACCCTTTCCTGTAAGTATACGTTGTTGTTTTCCTTTTAAATCGAACGATATAATTAATTTTTCCCGTATAATCAGTATATAGTGACGAAATTATACCTTAATACCTAACGTATTTGGGTATTAAGTATACGTGTGTTTCAATAATACAATTATAACTTAATACAAATCGTTTTATAAAATATAATATATTTACACACCTGAAAAAATACACTATAGCTGTATCGCAGTACAATAATATTTAATTACAACAGTATGGATATATTATATTGTTTGCATATTATACGAAATTCCAACGATACAAATATAGCGTGTACATATTATAGTAGGTAGCAGAAGGAAAATTATAATAATTAAACACCATGTCTCGTGTATACATGTGTATATATAAACCAGAAATGGCAATAAATCAAATTGGGTTTTTTAGTCCTGCTCCTGTCTCTCCTCCTGCAGTCCCGCAGCGCCGATCGGCGGCACCAATGCCGCGCGCATGTTAGCCGTGAATCGCCACATTACGAATGATTTAACGGCTCCGTGACACGGCTACACACTAAAGGGGCAAAGGGTGAAATGGTCTTTGGACCCGATTAATATACAACCCCGTTTTGAACGCAAACTGTGATTTCTTGTTCCATATCTTTAATTGGATTCACCGCAAACATGATCAATGCCTTTGGCCCAGATAACAGGGTCCGGCTATAACGTCTACGAACGAACCCCCTCGGTGCAGCCAAAGGTGACCTTTTAATGATTTACAAGCATTCCCATCACGTTTCTCACACACACGAACAATTCTCTATCTCCTCGCGTCCCTTAAATGAATTAGTTTCTTGCCACCGCGTGTATTATATGTCGGTCGTGTGTATGTATAATGGATAATGTGTGTGTGTATATATATATAATATGTGGGGCAAGGCAAGATGACCTCCTACGATTCGGAATTGAAATTCGAGACTAGCCACGGGGAGTCGGGCGAGCGCGGGACGGAAAGTGCGATATTAATTCCGAGGCGCAAAAACGAGTCCTGCGGTCCTGCGATGGGAGTGGCGAGAAAAAAACCAACAGAGGAAGTGCTCGGACCAAAGTTTGGGGTTCCTCTGGGACCGTTCCAAATGAAAATACATTACCTCGCACCGGGCATCTTCCTTTGGCTGGTATATTCTTAATAAATTAGACTAATTTGCTAATGGGAATATATATATATATATATATATATAGTCAAAGAAGAAAAAACGGTAAAATTCAAGGTTTAGCAATGCAAACCCCCACACGTCCTCTCGGTTTTTTTTTTTTATCCAAAACAGTTTTGACTACAGTCCAGCGAAGAAAAAATAGCACATATTACGCACAGTATAAATTACAAACAAATTCGATTAGAAAATCCATTCCCATATGGCCATATATAAACAATGTTATATTACGTAAGGATAAAATAACAAATTAATAAGTTTCAAATTTAATATATGCTCGGAATGCAATACAATGGTATTATAATATAATATGTACTATATAATATAATATTATTATCATTCGTAAAATATTATTTGTATTTTGTAATAGCATGTAATAGGTTTAGGTAACAAACATTTTCCAAGTTAAATTTGTTAAAACTGCATTTACTTACACATAATTTATTCAAGTATATTTTTTATTCTGAGCAAAGCGCGTAGCTAGTAGTTCTACAGTTATTTCATTTTTCATTTTTCTCTCGAAACCAGGACACATGGTCCAACCCCCATTTTAATGAATGTACCCATTTTCGGTAAGTAGAAAATTTTATCAGGATGGAACTTTGAAGAAGTAATTTTTTCGATTTTATTTTATTTTTATTTTTACGATAATAGCAAAAGGAAAAACTACTGAAATATAACGTAAAAAAAGTAAAAACTTGAATCCGTCCAAATTGATTTTTGTTATTTTATCGGAATCCAAGAATAATAATTCTGTAATCTTGAAATTTACACCAAATATGTAAATTAGTATCGAAAAATATTGACGGTGATAAACATTTTCAATTTTAGCTATTTATAGCAATTATTTATTTCAATGTTTTTTGTTCTAAAAGAGGTATTTTTTTGGATTTTAAGACCTGAAAATGTAATACCAAGTTAACGTATGTTACTCTAACTATATTCAAAAACTCTCAAAAATGGTCAGTGACAATATTTTTTTAGAACCATTTAAATTTTTTCAACAACATTTATTATTTTGACATAAAATTATCTCGTAATTTTGAAAAAAAAAATCTTCAAATTTTCACAGAGTATTTTATTATTCCCTGCTAGTTATTAATTTTTTCAATATTTTTTTTTGGCAAAGATTTAATTTATTACTGCTTTCAAAGTCAATAAATCCACCACCAATATCCTAACAGAAGAAAGAAGTACCCCCTACTGAGCAGATTTATTATTTATTATTGTATACTTATACGACTATATATATTTTGAAATAAAATTGTCTCACAATGAATAAAATACCCTCACGATATAGAAAATACCACCTTATGATGGGGTTTATGGTGGAACAAACAACTCTGATCTCACGAACCTCTAGTGTATAATTATACGAGAAATAAGGGGAATAGTCAATAAAAACAATGTTTTACAACAATGTCAATTCATTATTTTAACAATTCAAAATGAAGAATTATAAAATTATTATGTTTATAAAGAAAGATTTTAACTATCAATGATACGATGAAATTATAAAATTATATTTAAGGCTTTATTTCCATAAATCATTATAAGTTTGTTTATGATATACGTTTATGTATAACTCGATCAGTTAACAATATACTATTAATAGAGAATTATTTATACTCGAAAACTACGTAAAAAAGTTATTTATAAAGCCAAATTTAAATGAAAATTATGTGGAACTTGAAAAAAGTATATATTTGTATTATATAATTGACACGATAATATTATATCTAATTATTAAATTTAATGAAACTATTAAGTAATCACGATTAATATATTCCAAAAATGTCAAAAATTACCTGGTTTTGATTTTTTAAACGTTCCTAGTTCACCAAAATACAAGAAAACTCCATGGTCTGCATCATAACATCGAGAAAGAATACCCCATTCGTCTATAGTCAACAACGCAATTCTGAAACACAAATAAATGATTAATAGATTTTATAGTGGTAATTTTGTTTTACATAATTATTTTATTAAATGAGTATAGTGACAATGAACTCATGATTCCAAAGTCAAAATTATTAAATTAAAAAATTACAATAAACAATATATGAATATATCAATGAAATTTAAATTTTAGCGCAACTTTACTGTTTCTGATTATGTCCAAATTGTCTACTATAATAGAATATACATTTTCTACCAATTGAACCTAGTTAAGAGAAGATGAATATATTTTCACAAACCAATTGACCGTTCTATATTATATACCTGTTTTAATATTCAATGGCATTTATCAAAAACAATCAAATAATTAAATCAAACATTTTGAATGCGGAATATTGTTAAGGATATATGATAAGGCTTATATTTGTATTTATTTTTACACATTGGTCAAATTCTTACAGGAACACATCTAAAATGCATTGCTTATGAGGTTTCTGTATAAAGCCTATAAATAAAATATTAAAAGACTTTAAGTCTTAAAGCATATAAAAGTAGGATTTAGTTAACTGTTGTCATGAATTAGATGTTATATACGTACCTGCAAATAACATGATATTTGATAATCTCCGCATAAACAAATTTTAAAATAGATTAAACTAATTTATTTATAACTTCTATTGTTACTCAATAGTTTAAAAAAAAATAATAAAAAACTGTAGTACATATAATTTAATATACTTAATTAATGATTGAAAAATGTTATGCAGTCGTATATTTCTCTACCCCCATCTGTTGTATGAATTATCTTTTATTATAGGAAACGAGTGAAAAAATTTTTTTATAAAAAATCAATATTTACGGAATGTACTTCATTAATTCAAGCCTAATCTTATGTCTAGTATAAGTATTTATTTATTTTCAAGCCTCCCGCATCCCATTGAAAAATCTTACGTACGCCACTGTACTTATATAATAATATGAATAATAAAAATATGAAGTATTTTTTACCATCATCAATTTTGTATACATTTTTAATAACTGTACATTTTGGAATTTGTGGGATTGGTTTCACAATATGTTTTTTTACGTTTGTACTCAAAAATTCTACAAGATAGTAGTGCTTCAATCATTAAATACAGCACCATTTTCTAGCAAAAATTGCATCTATTTGGTACTTTAGAGAAGTCATTTTTCGATTTTTTTTTTCTTAAATATATTTTCGATAAATTCATAAGAAAAAATAAACAAAATATTAAGGAAAAACGGTAAAAGCACGATTTTATTCAAATGGAATAAGGTTTTTTCCTTATAATTCCGTAAATAATGGTCATAGTCTTGACATTTCCGCATAAAATTAATTTTAATACAATGTTAAATTACAAAAATGTCCAAATTTTTTTTCTAATTTTAAGCTATTTAAAGCAATTTTCAATTTTAAAATCCATTTTTCATAAAATAGTTAATTTAAGGTTTTCAGACCTGAAAAATTAATACAATTATGTTAAAATAAGTCATTCTAGCTATATTCAAAAAATCTCAAAAATCGGTACTTGCAAATTTTTTTATAACCATTTCAATTTTTCGTAATGTATTATTTCGGTATGAAAATGTGTTGAAATATCGAGAAATAAATGGATCTATATAATAATATATATATAGTTTTTACCAAAACGTATATATAAGTGTATATAAGTACAAAATCAAAGTAAAAATTTTCTTTTTTTAATTTTTTCTCAATTTTAGGGCTTATACCATTTTTCAATTTTTTTCGTGTTCGATAAATTTTAGTCATTACCGACAGTTTACTAGCACTGAAGCTTCACTCAGAATCGTTTTATCGAAAGAAATGATTTATTTATTTATTTCATTGATTTCAAATTCAATAAATCCATACTAGTATCCTACCCAACGAAAAAAGTGCATCCCTGGCCGGCTTTAAAAACCTAAAACTACTCAAATTTAGTTAATATTTTAAATAATAATTTGACAATACAATGTAAATTTTGAAAAATTTTAATTTTTAATTTTTGGGAATGTTTTAACTTTTATAGAACTCTTTTTTTGGGGGAGGGGGGAATAGGCCTTTGCTTTATACTTTGCATATAGTACTCAATAAAAAAAAATATAGGTATAATCGTTGATCAATAGCATAACGAAAAAAAATATTGAATATAGAACCAACATGAATTTCCAATTAAATCATCTATATATACTGTAGCCAAAACAAACATTTTATTTCATGTATATACTAGTGTATAACAATTTTTCATTGTTAAACTTATTAGTTAATTAAGTGGATACTACACACCCGAATTTTAAAAGGTTTAGTATAGACAATTTTTAAAAAATTTTAGAAAAATTAAAATCCAACAATTTAAAAATATTTAATTATATTTTAAATCTTAAAATAGTCATGAGTCGTACCATTTTTTATCGTGTTATCACGGATATTTGTTAAAAATCACGTTCATGCTCTATAACTACAACTTTTTCTGTATAATCGTAGAGACAAAATGTATACAAAATATGAAAGATATGAATATTTACTATTGTTAGATCGTGGAGTTTTTTTTTCCAATACGTTTTTTTGAAAGCCTACAATCCACGATTGAAAATCGTAAAATTAAAGAAAAAAAAAATTTCAACTAAAAGAAACTTCACGCTAGGTACAATATTTTTCGTCTTTTATATTTCGTATATATGTTTACTCGTCGATTACTAAGAGAGAAGTTGTAGTTATATATAAAGGCGTGACCGTGTTTTTATACCGCTAAAATGGATTAGATTAGAAAATATGATTTTTTTTCTTATAAATAATCGTAAGTGTAAGGATTCGGTACGGCGGGAAAGGGAATTTGCAGTTTTTAAAATTCGGCGGAATGGTGGAGGAATACACCACGGTGTACAGTTTCGGCGGAAAAAGATGTCGCCCAAAGGTCGAAGTTAAGGACGGCAGTGGAAATGTAGAACACATCATCAGTCATTTTAATGTCGATTTGAACCGACATCGTCGACGACGACACAATATTATTATATCATAATAACAGTATTATCACACAATAATAATATTATGGCGTATCAAACTACCGCGCGAAACACGGCAGCGGCGGCGTCGGCGGCGATACGCTCACCCCTTGCCCGCGGAAGGGTGATGGCGGGCGGCGGCCACAGTGGCGACGATAATACTTAATTAATTGGATAATTTGTTAAATACTGACGGCAGCTGACAAAAACACATCTCCTACGCGGGCACGGCCGATTTGCATAGTCGCCACGGCAGGCACCCACCCACCACTCTCGGGTCTACATTTGCATAATCACCGCGCGCCACGTTAAATCACTCTCTCTCTCACTCGTCGTCCGGACTTTTGAGGGGAGGTCGAGGAGAGGGCGTCCGCTAGAAACGGCGGCGGCGGCAGCAGAGGCCAATAAGATTATTATTACGCGCTCGTACCCCCTTCTTTCCGCGGAATATAGACGCACACGCCACGCGCGACCGCAACCCGCCCCCACAGCTATTAAAAACCATTTTGAACAGACCGAAAATATTATAATATATTATTTTATGGCGAATATATATATATATATATATATATATACATACACATAATATAATATAATACGCATATATTGCATACCTATATATTATAATAATATACAGGACTATAATATAATTACTGTAATAATAATATATTCGCGGTGGGTTGCAGGCGGTGATGTCACCGCCCATGATCCTACACGGTGCAGGACTTGACCTGTGCTGCGTGGCAAGGATGTGAACAAACTGCACGGCATCAGTGGAAGGGAGCGCTGTGAGCACAAGACCGAAAAAAAAACAACAGACTATACGTATATATATAGCACAGCCGACGAACGGAATTAATTAATTAAAAATTACGGTCGATTGGATTCACAAAAAAAAAAAAACCTGTGGAACGACGAGAGGGAGACGGCACGAGGATATGCACGTACGCGTATAGTCGACTTGAAGTGTCATTTTGAGTCCTAGACGGCGACAAGTTTCGAAAACGCGTCTAAACTATATACACCGGCGGGCCGAGCATCGTCGACTTTTATCCCGAAAGTTTTACCAGTTTTCCACTCGAAAGGAAAACGACATCGTGTAAGTTGTTTACGTGGATTTTCGCCGTGAAAAACGTTGTACGCGAGTCGATTTTTAGCCTTTTGGACATTAAATTATAGAAAAATATGGTTTGGAAATAATAAATTAAAAAATTACAGATTTGGGCCGTCCAAAAAATCCCCGTGTCGAATAAGAAAAAAACAAACGTTTTTACATTTATAAGCCAAATAAGAATATTGTTATATTACGTTTTCGGTTGCAATGTAGTAGAGATGGTTACTATACCGACTAAGTTGGTAAAAGTCTACGAGTAAATTATAATTTAGTGAACACTTAATTAGTATAATAAATAAATATTAGACGACTAATGGCTAATGAACAATATTACTTGACTAACGGATTAATATTAAGAGGACGTCATAATATAGTGTCATACACCCGGGTTTCAAGGGGTTCTTAATGAAATTTTAAGAAAAATTCAAATTCAAAAATTTAGAAATATTTATATAGAAATTTTGAAGACCAGTAATCGCGTGATGTATTTTGTTTTGCAATATCTTTAAAACTAAATAAAATAGCTACCTAATGTATAAGTACCCTTAGAAGTTCTGAATTCGCAAAACGTAAAATAGGTTTATATGGTAAAAGAAAAAAATAAACGCCCTGTATGTATACATATACTCGTATGTACATCCGAATATAATTTATTATTTATTTAACTACCACATAATTAATTCAAATTCGTCCGCCATATCAGTAGTAAATTTAAAATTTATTTTTAATTTTTAACTTGTTATTTCACAAAATGTATAAACATATAAAATACTATAACTATATTATATACTCTAAGTTATAATAATATCAATTAGGTACCGACAATTGGATTTTTACTTACGGATTTTGTTCTGTTGAATACAAATTAGTCGGGGGTTCAAATAATAGTCCTGTGTGTTCCTTACAGAGCAATGCATCGTTCACAATTGCACTCGGTCTAGATTCTTTTGAAGGGTTTCTGTAACAAATATTTTATACTAGGGTTAATATAATTATTATACTTGACATCCGTAAAAATGTATAATTATAGTAATATAATAATCAATACTTCTAAATACATTAAGACAAACAACTTTTTATATACAGTAGTCACAATAATAATTATAAATATTATAATAAAAAGAAAAATTAATAAATAACGTGACCTGAAAATAACGTATAATTTATAATAGTTTGTAAGGTAAAATAATAGTTTGTAAAGTAAATTATAACTCTTGTACAATAATTTAGTATAATATATATATTATGGAAAAAACTACATTCATACGCCTAATAATAGAAATATTAATTAATTATAATAAAACACAAATTGAATAAACGATAATAATAAATGACAGCAAAAGTATATATTAAGCATAGGGGAAAATGTATAGAGTACACGCAGAACTATTTTCCGCCAAAATGATAAAATTGTCGACCGCATAATTAAAAAACTCGACTGTGTGAAACGCGTGTTTCGGCACACGAGGTCCCCGGTGGTTCAACTCCCAGGTCAACGAGATTTTTCTCACTGCTGACTTATGGTACAAGCCGGTCATAATTACCTACCAAACCCGTCCAATAATTTGGTAACTATGTTTTTCGTAGCTATCAAGAACCATTTTCGACTCCCCGAATATGTGAAGGTGCAAACCTGAGCATGTTAAAGTTTGGGAAATAAGAGAATATAAAACTGTTAGTCAATTGATTTATTTATAAATAAAAAAACATATTTTCGTTTTTTCATTTACATAAATTATTTTTGAAACGTTCTTTTATTTTATTATAGGTACCTATCGAAGTAAGCCATCAACAATGCAATGACCAGGGTTGGAATTTTATAACAATTACATTTTTTTATAAGATGCTTAAAAATAGCAAAGCAAGCTCAAAATTTGTTTCAAGATAAATAAACAAAATTTTACATTTTGTTTTACATTTTTTTTAATATATTAGATCATTGTGCTATTTTTAAATTGTTAAAAGATGTTTTTGCATTATTATAGGTTTTTTAATCAAAATTGGTCATATTTTATGAATTAATTATTATACTAAATGTGTTTTAATAACATTATTTTCACAACGTGCAAAGTAAAAATTTAAAAATACTTTAATTATAATTTTTTACAACCCTTCTGAATTCTGATCGGAGGGGCGGACTAAATAATAAATTATGATTTTTAAATTTGTATAACTTTATCAAATTGACTACTTCTAAGTAATAAACAAAATAATAAAAATAAAGTATTATAAAAATATATAAAATATTAAATATACCTAATAAATATATATTAATATGTATCTATTATATATATTAATATATAAAATATATAAATATTTTATAAAAAATAAAGTGAAGTAAGAGTTTTATGGGAAATTCATTATAGTAAATACATTATAAAGGTCATTTTTTGATTTTCTAAATAGTTTTCAAAAGCCTAACGAAAAAATACTTTTTATAAGGGATCACGAAAAGTTGTTGTAAATTAGAAAATAACAAAATATAAACTATAGTTATGGTTTCTAACTATAATATATATATAAATCATATAATATATTTAATAACTACCGAAAAAGACCGGAAATTATTATAAATTGGAAAATTTGATATGCCTGAACCTTGAAATGTACAGCAAATATTCACTAGGTATAGCACAAATGATTTATCGTTGCTTTTAAATTCAATATATCCACCACCTGCAGTATTAGGATACCCAACGAGCGCAAAGTGCTTCCATCCCTTACCGGTTTTTTTTATTTTTTTAGTAATTATTTGTCAACGAATAAGTAGTAACCTGCTGCAAGCAAACAAGTATAAACTCGATGACTACGGCAACGATCAGGGTAATAAAATAGTGCAGACCGCGGGTGAACTACGGCGGTAAGGTATACGCCACGGCGACGGGGAGCTGGCGGCGGTCGCCTCGGGTCTTTTGAGAAATGATACGCGTTTATGGGAGGCGGCGTGTGACGTCATTAGCACACACAACCGACGGACGGCGAGTTCGGACGCCCCGATGGCCGACAATCCATCTAGCCGATCGCCGCCGTCACCCGCGTGACACCCTTCGGCCAAGTCACCGCGTCCCAGTACCCCGCGTGTCCTCTCCCTTTTGCGAAACTCGACGTCTTCGGAGCTCCGAAACACAACACAATATGCGGTGGAGGTAACGACGACCACACGGCAACAACACATGTCGGCGACGGCCGGCCATCCGTCAACTTTATACTGGCCCTCGATTTTACGGTGGGAAGAGGGTGAAAGTGCGCACGATGTGTAATATAATGCATACAGGGTATGCCAGGTATTGACGGCATAACTGTGCGTAAAAACTAGGAGGCGGCGAAAATATCTCCTTAATTTGAAGCTCAATAAAATAAAATACCATCGACAAAGTTTTATTCATTTTTTTTTTTTTTTTTTTTACAGAGTATATCTATTATAATTTCATATAAATTCATTCGTTTAAAGATTACAAGTTATTTCCTATATTAGGTACTCATTTTCAGAACTCCTCGAAACAATGACAAACCCATAACCAACACATTCATAGGAATAATGTTATACTGTACTGCGTATTTTTTCCCTTTGAGAATACCTCAAACCGCGGTGTTCAAACCAATCACTGAAAAATCTGGAAGCTATCATTATAGGTTACTCGTATAGAGACAAGAACGATGAAAAATTGCAGGACAATACTCGTATATCTGGAAATGTGCATTTTTTTTTTTTTGGAGGGGGAGGGATATAATTTAAGGGATTCTGTAAAAACAAACTTTGGATAACTTGAAACATGTATATTATAAAATTAGAAATAATTCTATTACCACGCTCTATATATATACTGTCGTCAAATACAATATTGTATATTATATATATTGAAAACCTACATTATACGTTTTATCAAAACCGGACTTAAACATTCGGTTTAACCAATTTCATCGCGAGATTTATTGATCTCAAAAACCCAATAAGTAATCATTAAGTCATGTGATTACTTGACGTAATTCCTAATATATTGAAAACTCAAAAATAAATAACATCGACCAATCTCGATCGATCAAATAAATCTGTTTTTTTTTTTTTTTTGTTTTCTGTGGTTGTTTCATAGTCTACTATTGTCTTATACTACCACCTATTTAGTATCGTTCTTTTTTCATTTAATTATAATAATATTCGACGAATTATATTCATCTAGTACAAAAGTTGGATAATTTAAAACCCGGGCCTCAAAGTGGACTCATTTCTAACAGAGGTACACACAATAGAAGAGGATAAATTTAAATATTTTTAAATCGTTAAATGTACATTTTTCTTAAATTTAAAATTGAACTAAATATAAACTACAGGAAAATTTGCGATTTCCGAAAAATAGGTTTTTGCATTATTCCACTCGACAAAACACGAGTTAATATTATATATAAAAAGTTTTGCTAGTTAACCCTGGAACACTCTGTATACACAAAAATATAGTAATATATAGTGGTATTAATATTATTGTAGTAGCAGATACAGCTCCTTCGCACCCTGAGGCGATAGAGTACAGTGCGGTCGACACGAGACCGACGCTACTATGACGGTGTATTAACCGCCGAATGGGGTGTTTGAGAGAAAATCCATCAAACAAATGCACGTGCAGTTTTATCCGTACTCCATGGGCGAGAGGTAATCTTATTTTTTCCAATAAAGATTTCCGGTCGTTTACGAGGACATGATGCACAATTGCCTGTACTTTGTCCTCCCCCCCCCCACATGCATTCTTTAACACCACTTTTTATAAATTCACACGATTTGTTTTTACACTGATATTATAAAGGTGTTTAGAGGATATTATTTATTCATTTCACACTTATGACTGTCTGTTATCTGTTTCTTATATTATTGATTTTTTTTTATGTAAATATATTTTACTTATGCCCATAGGCGTGCGCACGGGGGCAGCAAAAAGCATAAGCTGCTTCTGGTCCTTATTTTCGGGCTACAACGGTCGCCAATTATTAAATTGTGGGCCCCTGTAAATTTTACCTCGGTAAATTATAATACCACAAAATATGATATACTCTCATATTAGTTAAAAACAATATTTTCATTTTTATTGATTTTATTCAATAAAATCATTTTTAAGTTTATTACATTATGATAAAATTATACATGTATAGTTTATACGAATATCTTGTCAACAAATCTAAAGATAGATTGGGTTGTTAACGCCGCACACCAGCTCGCCAAGCCGTGGCCACAATCTCAAGTCAAAACAAACAACAATCAAAATGGTTTATATAAAGACATTGTTCGTACATTTGCTAAATATAAAATAGTTTTGAAAAATACAATAAAAATGGCACAAAAAATTCAAAATATACGTACTAACAATAGAATCCAAAATGACCTCATTTGTTCCATATTTTATGATGTTCTCATTAAAAAAGAAAAGTTAGATTTACAAAATGTATATGTCTATCTTAGCCGATGAAATAAGTTATGTTGGTCACCATAAACAACTTTCAATTGTTATATGAAAAAGAGACGAATAAAAGTATTTTGTTTGCGCATCGTTATGTACACTGCTTAAATTGGTCCTTAATCGATTCAATTACGAGTAATACAAATAACAAAAATCAATAAGTAATTAATTTTTTAGGGTCTGTTCAATTTTTATACTCTTTTAATGAGGGCAGTCGTTATTGAAAATATAGCTGAAGAACATGGGTTTAATATTATAACACTAAAGACATGCACACAGGATGGACATGTCGGTCGGAAACTGTAAATGCTATTAAATACAATTATAATGAATTATTAAAGGCTTTAAACGAAATAACAAGATAGTTTGTTGTAGATGTAAGAATAAAAGCTTAAAGCTTAAAAGTTGAATTCAATCATTTGATTTTATTTTTTGCATGCATATGATACAACCTATTTTACAATTAGTTTTGAAAGTGAGTTTATCTTTACAAACTCCTAAATTTATTTACAGTTACATATATTAAATCTTTTAAATCTTCTCTAATTACGATGAGAAATTTATTAAACGAATTTGAGTTAATTGCCAAGAATACTGAAAATCTATGTGATAATAATAACATTATTACACCTTATATTAAGAATATGAAAGTATCTAAAAAATAGATAATATTGCACAAACACATTTTTTTAAGTTTGATGAAATGAGAGTGAAGGTTTAACTTTAGATAATAAATGGACTGAACAAAAGATTTAAACAAGAAACATTAGATGTAGGTAATAAATATAATAAGAAATCTAGTGAATTTAGAAATTAAAATAGAAAATTATAATACAGAATTGAACCTATTGAATAAATATTTTCATATTTCTAAGGAATCATTGATTTTCGAGATGAGATTTTCACTAATGAAACAAATAAGATACTCCTAGGGGTACTTGTTCTAGTTCTGTTAATAAATACCTTTGGTTAAGTGAATGTGATCGGTTCAATATTTTTAATACTTTTTTTCTATCTAAAAAGTTTTTACAGGTTGTGGTTGTGAGAGACATTTTTTTCAAATTTACCATTTTAAAAAGAAAACCTAAAAGTACCAAGACCCAGGATAGATTAAATGCATTATTATTTTTATTTGTCGAACATCAATCAACTTTTATAAATATTGAGTGTAATTGATGAATTTAAAAATGTAATACCTCTGCAACGTAGATTTAGCATTATAAGTTTATATCTATAAGAATTTAGTTTTTGTTATTACCCACTGAAATGAAATTTTATATTTGATTATTTGTTAGATTAATTTTACTTTATACAATTTAAATTTTATATCTAAAATGAAGTACTTGGATAAGATTATGGATCGTATTTGATGGAAAACCTATAAAATATGGGCTTCTGAAACCAGTCTGCACACGCCTATACTTATGCCTATATAAAGAATATATATATATATACAGGGACGTAGCGAAATAATTTTTTTTTTTTTTGGAGGGGGGCAGTGTCTCAATTTGGCCAACTGATTGAACTTATTTTTTTATGAGCAAAAAAAAAAAGTCACATTTAACAATTTGGCCGACTTCAAAAACATAAAACTGTAAATAAACAAAAAAAAAAAAAAAAAAAAAACAGGTCACACGTTTAACAATTTTGGCCGACTGCAAACATTTCCCTAAAAAAAAAGTTACGTTTAACAATTTGCCCACTCGAAAATTAATTATTATACACAGTTATTTTTCTCTTTTGAACCTTGCACACGAATAGCCGACTGAAGGAACTTTGAAGGGCAAGTTGCTCCCCACCCTGCCCACCCGCTAGTTACGCTCCTGTATATATATACGGAAAAAACGCGTTAATTTGTTATTTTTGACAGATAAATCTTTGACTTCGATCTCTTCTATATCTCCATTTGAAATCTTATTTTATTCATCGTTCTTTCGATCTTCCAAGGACTTTCCTACACCATCTGGTTTCTAACTTATTTTAGCTGCCTTCGAGTTTTGTGTTTCTGCTATTTTCAAAATATAGTATATGTATCGGTCCACGAATCGCTCTTTAATATCTTCATTTCAAAATGGCTATTTCTGGACCATACATCATATGATGTTGGTCCAACTATATCCATGTGATGCGTGTTAATGCATTTTAGTTATTTTTGAAAACAATTTTAACTCAAAATATAAAAATTACACATAGTAAACTACACGTGGTATAATAATAATTATTATTAATTTGATATTGGGTGTTAAAATATTGAACGATCATTAAAATAAAAACTGGTAATATACGACATGATGGGCATTTTTCAAAATGATTACGTGTTATAAACAAATTATTATTATGTGCGACAAATAAGGACACCTCTTTTATCCAAGTCTTTCTCTTTTTCTTTTATTGTATGGTTTAAAAGATATCCTTTGAACAATCGACGTTCGAAAACGGTTTAATCACGCGCCAACCAACAATACGTCATATTATATTTGCTATATATAATAATAGCACTTGTCTGACCAATGAACGGCGTCCTTTTGTGTGTGTAGAGCGTATGAAGAACGTGATTTATAAACGCTCCTTAACGTCCGAACGAATATGCAAAAACTTTTCCGTGTATACTATATATTAATATATACACCGGATTTTGAATAATTATACTGTCCAATAATTCGCTACGAAAGACCCTTTTCTCGTTTGCTCTTAAAATGAAAGGTCGTCAAAAGAGAATGTATAAGCGGCAAACGCGCAGGAAACGACGACGACAGGCACCGCTCGTAATTTCGTCAAGTATTGTTCGACATGTCCTCAATGGTCTCTCCTCTGACCACAACCCGAATATCTTTTGACTAATTAAGTGTGAATTATTAATTACATATAACGATCCCTGTATAACAATACCAACGGCGTCCATTTTCGGCTTCACATTGTCCTCCAACAACGTTTTTGATTAATTACGCCAGAGCCCCCGTGGAAAAGCTATATAGTATATATAGTAGGGAGCGACGTTGTCATCGTCTCGCAACCATTATAATATATACAATATACGTACTACTAACTATCCATTGCTGCCATAAAGTCTGTTTTAATAGTTATCAGAACATAACAATATATATCTTCAGCGTTATATATTCACGAAAAGAATAGCAGAGAGCAGGAAAGAGACAGAGGCGATCCAAAATAATTTTACTTATTCAACTGCACGATATCCGAGTGTAAAGAAAAGCTGGTTAGAAGTTCGAAAGGTTAAAAGTTATTCATGCTTACTAAATCGAATTTTCTGCACCAAGCCACTGTACCGTGGACCGATTGTTTGCGAGTTTATAAACCAGTAAACTAAAAAAAAAAAAAAAAAATAGTTTTGCGGCACACACAAACCTTCCAACTTGTCACGAGATTTTTTTTCTACGGTGTTTATTTTATTTTTTCAAAGTATCAACTATAGAATTTTAAATAATAAATAACACGACCAAACAGTATAATCACACATAATGCTATATATCTAGATTATAGATAACAAGTAGAAAATTGAAAACATATTGTCTTGATTTGAGTGTAATTATACATTATGAATAAGGTGAATTTGCTCTTTTTTATTCCAACTGCAATACTCCGGTCAAAAAAACTGTTATAACCGAATAACATTCGATTATTCTTTAATGAAATTCAAGATATACCTATTTATTATTCTGAACTAAGAAATTTATTGATATTAATTAAGTATCAACTATTATCTGTTATCAGACTCGAATGCAATTAGATCTTAGACCATAGTATACTATAGATAGAGCCATCAAATATTCTGACTATAGTTGGTCACAGGAAATAAACTCGAAACAAATGTTAATGTTCAATAAAATATTCACTTTGTAAATACTTTCGTTATACTATGTAAATTTCAAATATTGTTCACATTTCACTAGAGCACCAGTAGTAGTAATTAGGTTTTGTAACCGTTTTTTCCTAATTTGATAAGAACTTTCCTGGCAGCTTTATACTATAGTCCATCATAGACCGTTACTTCGTATTTAAACTATTTAGATAACGGACGACACTGTATAATATATATATTATACATCGGAGAGGGAAGATCGGTAAACAAAGAAATGTTCAGTAGGGCGTTAAAATGTCTGGGAAACGCGAATCCGACGTCCGCCGAGTCGAAAAACGCCGACGAAGTTCGCTAAAGCCGATTTCGGAAGTTCGTGATGATAAGGCGGCACAGAAAAATGTCGAGTGATAACGAAAATTCGGCGAGTTGGAAACACGTTTTTTTTCCCCGGCGTCGAAAACTTGGAGAAAAGGCGAGAATACGGACGAACGAAAAGCTAAAAATCTCAAAACAACTGGAGAATAGTTTGAGAACAGTAACGGTAAAGGAATACGCGACGAGCGATCGCCAAAACGGACCGAGGAATTAAATAAAAGTAGGTATAAAAAGTTTTTCATGGAAAAAACGGCTAAAAATAGTTAGTATTTTATATATAGGAAGATTTATTATAGTAGAGATTACTTTATCTAACATGTATCAATAGTATTTGAGTTAAACTACGTCGGTTTTGGACCAGATTTCTCTCAAAACCACGTCAAAAATTTGCGTAAAAATGTATGTTTATAATTACTAATAAATAGTATTATCAGCAAAGTATTTTTAATTTACAAGAATAATTAAAATACTTTTCACTTGTTCAGACATTTTATTATGTTGTTTTTTAATAAGTCTACTATTGATTCAATCTACTAATTAAGTTTAACTATATATATATATACAAATTGAGCACCTGTAGATAATTTATATAAATATTTATATGTATAATATAATTATGTCAAATAAAATATAACATTTTTGTACCGGTGTCTTTTTTACCGCAATACCATTTCCCTCCCATATCAGAAATCGTAAACTGGGCACAATTCCCATAATTGTATTATAAGTTATCCGTTTTTGCTAAACATTGTAGATTTTCGTAACAAAATTATTTATAATAAAATACTGAGATTGATCCACAAAATGTAACACTACGTATACGTACGTAATGTTGTGACAATAATGCATAATAGTTAATTCTTATATTTTAAACAACGTGCAGCATTTGTAATATACTTATTATACAATATAGCGAGTGTCATTTTGACAGATAGAATCCAGGGGCAGACGTCACGGAATTCTGAGGGGTAGCCAGAACCCTCGTAAAAATAAATCCTTGGAATTTAAAGGATTTAACAGGCGAGAGCGCATGGACACCGTCAGGGCCGACCATGTCAGGTAGGACAAGTGCCACGAATATCAAATTTTTACGTGGCCCGGGTCAAAAGAATTGCCACGAAAAATGGTTATCTTTTTAGTTAAACTAATTACAATATAATAATAATAATATATCTCATATTCCCAAATTCATCCGAAATTTTTCTTGGGCAAATATTATAAAAACAGAATAACAATGTGACATTTGGTAAAAAAAATATGTTTGTATTTATTTTTAGAAGTTTTTTATTTCATCTTGTCATGTACACAATAATTTGCAGAATAGGCAGATTTAGTCTTAGGGAAGATATTTTGACACATGGAGATTTAATACGATTTATATTACTTTTTACGTATATACACACGCGAGCGCATATTATATATATTATATTGTAACAGTCTGCGGTTTTGTATTTGTTGACTCTGCTTGGACCACAAATCATCATTCTTTCTACCCTTCAAAATTGAATTCTGATTTATAGACCATCGGATTTACCGACAACCGTTTTTTTTTTCAGCTATATTATGATGCGTTTTACTATTACCCTCTTTATCGTGGGTATAAAAATATAAATATAAGTAAATGTATTTTTTTTCCTGAAAGAAAACAGAAACTAGTCTGGTGATAAAACACTAATACTCTCAAGTCAACTTTTATGTAAATGTATATTTATTTTTATTTTATTTCAAGTACTAATCATACTGTAGGATTTTGCGAGGAAAAAAACCAAATCTTGTACGTTTTTAGTATTTTAAATTGGCTACTTATATACTGGATATCCTTAGCGTTCGGGCTACCAACGATTTCATGATTTTAACGTGCGGTCTATAGCTCAGTAGTGTGGCCTTTCAAAAAAAAAGTTACACGTTGAACATATGGTCTACCCTTGAAAACACCTATGTATATATATATATATATATATATATATATATGGGGGGGGCACAACGATGGCTCTTGAGTTAATTTCGTGTGGCTTTTGAAACCAAGAAAAATAATAATACAGATTTTTAAAAGTAAATAATAAATATAATTAAATGGAAACTCTGCCCAGTCTGACAACGCTTAACTTTTGTAATGACCAGTTAACATTGTTTACGCACCAGATCATTTTTTTATAGAGTTGGCTACTTAATGACCCTCCAGTGGTTGTTAGATTTGGCTTTTTAGATTTTTGACGATGTGGTATTAAAAATGCTAGACATATCATTACAAGGAAGAGAAAATCGTATTTCTGATTTAGCGCAGTGTATTTAACTTTAATAGCAAATTTACTCTTTCGGAAATACCTTGAGACTAAAACATTTGCTCATTTCAAATGTTTGAAAAAATTACTGAAAGCCTTCCCGACGTTCAGCTAGAAATATAAGATTATTTGTGTAAAATGTCTAGTCTTGCTGAAGAAATCAATGGCAGATTTAATGATTTGAGAACACTTAAACCTTCACTTTCATGCCTGAAAAATAATTTTGCTGTTGATCTGTTTTGTTTCATCACCGACTACAAAGGATACAATAGCTGTAAAATTGGAATTACCAGTACTGTAAAGGAACGATGGGCTAAAAGGACTAACAACTAAATGGCATTTTTTCCATATAATTATGGAAGAAGGTTTCAAAAGAAAAATATCTACTAACAAAAGAGTTTTCCAATAGACATCCCAATATTTTGGATTACTTATGTGTGTGAATCACAGTACTCAATGCTAAGTTCATTAAATAGAAATATCTATCTGAACTAACTAATGAACATTTAGATGAACTCGTACAAACTGCATATGGCAATTATTAGCCAGATTTCAAACAACTTAACTGAACACTTGAAAAAGCACTTCACAAAAATAAAATCATATTACTCTTTTTAAAATTGTATTAAACATATTATTACATGTGATATCTAATCTATGATTATAAAAATCAGGGCAATTATGTGCAAAGTATTTTCATATTTTACAATAATTGAGAACCTTTTTCTTTTTTATTGGCTCTAACATATTTTTCTTTATATTTTGCGACTCACGAGTCTCTTATCTCTGGTCACCCCTGATATATATTATATATATGAACACCTTATATCATGTGTATAATATATTAGGTACAGAAATTATATTCATATTTTTATTCATGAACATTATTATGTTACAATCGAAAGATAAAATACACGCCTAATAAAATGAATGTACTATTGTTATTGCTAACCCATGGGCATAGAAAAATACAAATATAATCGAATCATATAATATGTGATACTGTCCCTGAAACTGTTTGATGGCGAGATATAACTTTTTAAATTGTGTACTCGACCAAAAATGTATTCCAGATTCAGCCTCTATAGTATAATTCATGTGAATCTACAGTTGAGTGCGGGAAATTTGAGAGCAATGAAATGTTTAAAAATGAATATTTTATGCAATTCCTTTTGAAGTTTTAATAAGTTTTTTTTTAAAACAACCGTAAATACATGACGTATACATTTAAATTAATAAATTATAAATAGAAACATGTACCTTTCACCTGACGGTTCATTGCATCAGGGCCAACACTTATGAAAAACAACAAAACTGCTTTTTAAAATGGTTTTAAAATTAAAACACTTATTATAAAATATTTAAGACAATATTTCAGATAAGATCTCATAGGTTTTTTTTTGTCGTTCTCTTATTTTAATGCACAATATCGAATGTACAAAAATCTTTTTTGTTTGTTTTTAAATCGCTGTAACTTCTTTATTAATACTTGGCAAAATCCCCGAGATCGTCTCCAAAATTTACTATAAATTTGAATAAATGTGTTTTAACTCTAAAATCATTTTAAGGAAATTTATTTTATTTTTTGAAAATATGTTTTTACTACTGACTTTTTATTAACTTGCCCACCTTTGAATAGCAGTACCTACTACCTATACTACTCTTTCTTCACATTGAAAGATTACAAACACAGAATATAAATTAATATAAATACTAATATAATAATATGTTAATTGTATTCAAAAAATATTATTTGATGTGTACCACTATACAACTTCTTATTTTTTTTATGCTATAATTTTTAAAGTCAGTAATTGTAAATTGATTGGATATGATAAATGGGTCCAAATTGAAATTTGCACCGGGACCCAACAACTTGTATCTGCAGTACTGACCTAATATATTATGTATTTATTTTAATTTTAAAACAACCATTAATAAATAATCAAAAATTTAAATGATTTTTTTCACTTCTAATACATTCCATAACTAATAATGTAATATGTACTGAACAGTTAACTTTAAATAAATTTAAAACGAGTCGGATTCCTATACCATAATGAATTTTGTGATAAGAAAAACCTCGGATTCGTATAATATAATACGATATTGACTAAATACCTATTTTCAAAATGTAATTATGAATGAAAACGGAGCCATCAGCAACCCCACTCTTATAACTTTTTGTGAATGAATATAATTATAATTTTTCAATTCGCTACTGATAGGTATGTATAAATATTAAATACATATATACATATACATTTTTAAAAGTAAATATGTATATTTAATATTAGCCCAATTATGTCATTGCGCTCAATTGTCCCGCACTCAATTTTCGGCGGTCAATAATTGTCAGGACACCAGTGCGAATATACTGACGCCTTATACCATAAACACGGAATACCATCACACCATAGGATTATGAATTAATAATTAATTGTATTAAACAGATCTGCAATAGTTCATTATTTTACTATGCGTCTTCAAATTTCACACTGGTTCGAATTTTATCATGTATCATTATAATCGAGAAGTTAATTTTATTAATTAAAATGTATAAAAAAAAACCATTCACTTTAATGTTTTACAATGAAATGTTTCTTTATTTTTTTGTATAGATACATTTTGATAGCTTTCTACCAGAAAAATGTATACTTACTTAAAAAATAAATAAATAATGGAGTCAAGTAAGATTTTTACTTTGAAGAGGTCATTTTTCTATTTTTTCAATAATTTCCTTAAGCGTAAAGAAAATCTACCTTTTATAAAGGAAATATCTTATAAATGTAAATAACAAGTAAAATTTCGTGGATATTTATTTATTTGTTTTAATTATTATCCCACTCAAAGTCGTTTTATAAAAATAAATTATTTGTCCTACCTGACCAGCAAAGTACTTCCATCCCCTACTGACCGCATTTTTTAAATAAGTCTATTATTATTATAGGTACAGTGTGATCATTTTTTTAAATAACACTAAATATTTCTGTCCAGTTACCTCGAATTCAAATTAAGTTTTCAGGAGAAGCTAAGGAATATTGAAATACACATTTTCCGATTATTTGAAAATCTTCAACCTCAACCCTTTGAAAGTGCACATACGTAAATCCCTATTTCTGACAAAAGTTTCGATAGGTTAATTTTTTTGTGGTAATTTTTCTATGGTCAACTTTTGTTTTAAATCCAAAATTGACCGAGTTACAGCTGTTTCAAATTTTAAAATAAATTAGAATGATATTTTCAATTTTCAAACAGTTACAACTCGGTCAATTTTGGATTTAAAATAAAAGTTGACCATAGAAAAATTACAACAAAAAAATTAACCTATTGAAATCTTGTGTCAGAAATAGGGGTTGCCATTCAAAATAATGAAAATTGTATTGCGCATGCGCACTCTGAAAGGATTGAACACATTAAAATCATCCGAAAATGTGTATTTCACTATTCCCTAGCTCCTCCCGAAAACTTAATTTAAGTGAGGTGAGGTCACTGGACAAAAATATTTAGTGTTACCTAAAACAAATGATCACACTGTATAATGAATAATAATAGGATATAATATCTGGTTATAGACCGCATACTAAACTCGTAATATTTTTGATATACCACACATTAAATTCGTAACTTTTTTTGGTAAACAAAATGCTAAATGACAGTTCCCTATGGCTACTCCCTATACCTATACTTAACATAAAAATTGGCTTTATATTCGTCACAATTTTTTAAATTTATAAATGAACATTTTTATAAAAACGAATATTGAATCGACAGTTTTAAGCATTTTATTTTGATTCGATAGTTTAAAAAAAAATATTCTACGTCGGGATATAAAGTTTAAAAAAAGTATCCTATTAGAAAAAAAATATAAACTGAAAATCACTCGAGTACATAGTTGAAAATATACATTTTTTTTTTTTGAATTTAGTATAACGAAAATTAAAACGATAAAATTATATTTAATCATATATAATGTTTTTTTTTTTTTTAATTACTCTGCATACAAAAAATTAATTAAGATTAATACTTATATATTATATAGGTACACGTATATATTTCACACAATTAGTTCGGTAGTGTATGGCTATTCGTCACTGACTGTAAGCTTGTCATTCGCGCAATGTTCGACGAGATGTGTAAAGAATTACACTGGGGGGTTGGACACTGCAGCAGTTAATGAAGAATCATGTGAAACTGTGTGTGCGTTCATTACCGCTTCACACCACGCCAGGATCGATCACTTGAACAGGTCTGTCAGTCATTACGTGACGACTAGTCTAATTAATGGTTTTCGTCCGCGATAAAAAGAATATATATAATAAAAAAATATAGTGTCTATACTTGTCTAAATAGCTGTTTGATTAGAAATTTGATTATTAGCAATAATCATATAGAGAATAATATATAAGCAGTGGCACACTTCGAATTTTCAAACGAGAAGGGATCAAGAAAAATCCTGGAAAAACCTATTATCCCCTCTTTTATCGCAAAATATGACAAATATTTTATAATGCAAAAAGGCGATATTATCCTATCCTATACACTTGAAGCCGTAGGTTTTTTGCCACAAAAACATCGTTATCAAGTAGACAAATGTATAAATAAAGCGATTCATTTTTAAAAATACGACTGTGTAGATCAATGGCGACAAAAAATGAGAGATTTGAAGTGACCACAATAACAAATATTGTGTTAAATTAAAATGTAAGTCCAAAAATTTATTTTTTTTAGCTTATCTAATACCTCTATTACAATTTGTAAACAAAATTGATGGCATGAAAAACATAAATGGGGTACGTATGCACATGTTTGTCAAAACGTATAATAATTATATTGACGTCACAGATTTTCCAAGTAGTTCTAACCGTTTTTAATTAAAGTAAACTATTCCAAGATAACCATAAGTTCAAATTATAATAAAAAATTAGGTACCTAATTTAAAACATTTTTTAAAACTAATTTAGTTAAATTTAAAAATTAAATATATAATTAAAAATTTGATATAGTTTAAATAATAGTATTGATTATACATTATAGGCACTCACAGTAATTTAGCGCGTAATTTGGTGGTATGTAAAATATTCCAATTATAGAGTGCTTTATGAAGTATTTTTTTATTATTTATTATTTATTATTTATTTTTTTAATTAGTTGGATTGTATCATTGTAATCGCTAATAATCTACAGTCACTTTTGACTCCAAATGTAGTATGTAAAGTATAAAAATTATGACTATAACCGTAAAACCATGGTATACATGTTATGTAACTGCCCACTATTAGTAGTCCTTGATTTAGGGGAGAAAGTACTCCATTTCTAAATTATCTAAATAGTGAACGCTAAGATGGGAATAATAATTATTCAATTGTAATTGATTACAATTGTAATTACCTATATATTTTCTATGTTTCGTATAGCGTACGAATTTGAAACCAAATCATGAAAATTGACCCCAAAAATTAATATTTATTTTTTATAAGAATCAATATTGGAATGCGAGAAATGGATAAATCCGAGATATTATTAATTAGTTGGAAACGATAAAACTGTAAAACATTGAACAAAAAAGTTAATTCGGATATTTTAAAAAAAACTGCATATTTCTTTCTAAGATGTCCTCTAAATTTCGGATGGAGCTGTAAATGCAAATGTTGACTTAATAATTAAAAACTTCAATATTCTTTATTTATATAATATAAATATATATTAATCTTTAAAAATAATTTGATTATTTAGATTTTTTAAATTGTTCAAAGAAGTTTCTAAATTTCGTGTACAAATTTTGGGTCAAACTTAAAAATAAACCCCAAAAAATCTATATTAAATTTAAAATAATGTAACAGAGTTTAGGGAAATTAAAAAATTTAATTTTTGAATTAACCTGATAATTAAACAAATATGTAAAATATTTTACATAATTTTATTATAAACCTAATAAGTTAATAAGTAATAATATTAATATATTAACTTGTTTTTTAGTAAATAAATAAAAATGTTTATTTATTATTTTTCTATGGAATTTCAAGTGGATTAGAATCTGACAATATGAAATTCGGGTATTTGGGAACGCAAATGTTTTTTGTTTTTTTCTTTTATATACTTAAGCGCCCCCCTCCCCTTCTAATTATTTTCCAATTTAAGCACTGACTATTAGAGATTACAACGTTATCCAATCCAACTAAATACTTTCTAAAGCACTCTTCTACAATAAACAACAGACATTTTCCAGACCATTAAAATAGGCATCAATGAACAATTATATTATATAATTATATATATATTTATAATCAATGGTAATAGTAACAAAGCCATGACAGCCTTTGTCTTCCTACCACCAGACATGTTCTTAAAATGGTTAAAACATAATTATCTATTACACAAAAATATTAAAAAATAAAAACAGCTGATCGACTCTTTAATGCTTGGTCACCATAGCACTACCCATCACCACCAAGCAGCCGTATATTATATATTTCAGTCACCATTTTAAAACTACTCCTACAATTATACATTCTCCAACTCGCAACATCATGAACTTCTTCAACGAGTTGATCAGCTGTTTATCAATCTTTTCTGGTTATGTTCTATGATAATAATCTAGTTATTAATATCAAAAAAAAAAAAAAAAAAAAAAAAAAAACAGCAACATTAATAATGGTAAGAAATTAAATGGAATACAAAAATTGAATTAATTAATTAAATAATAGAAATAGAAAATAGCTGATTTTCAACTATAAAAATATTATACATGTTACATGTTAACATTTAGTGAAAAAAAAATAAGTATATTTAATGAATGTGAAAAATATTAAATATGCACTAAAGAAAGAACTAAAACTAAAGAAATTAAAACTATAAATGAGCTAGACTTAAAAATTCAGATTTTTTTATTTCACAAAAAATCAAATAATGAAACATGATAAAATCACACATACTGATGCCTG
Source organism: Pemphigus obesinymphae (assembly GCA_025469235.1). Taxonomy (NCBI): domain Eukaryota; kingdom Metazoa; phylum Arthropoda; class Insecta; order Hemiptera; family Aphididae; genus Pemphigus; species Pemphigus obesinymphae. The sequence goes on from JAIPRL010001310.1 coordinate 68,585, forward strand.
TATTTAAAATGTAAGTGTACCTAATATGTACAATATGCACAGCACAATTAAAATAGTAATTGAATAAAAGACTATTTTTTCACATCAATTTTTGAAAATATTACATATTTATCTAAATTTTTATAGTATTATAAAATTATTTTTGGGGATTAAAAGTAAAAATAAATAAAACTGCATATTCCAGTGGTGGAACACCTGCCACATTCATTTAATTCAATAGCATGAAAAAAAAACTTCTTAAAATTGTCTATTATTTAAAATTTAACCTTTATTTTCAAATAGGTAATAAAATAAAAAAGCCAGATCATAAATAAAATTAAGCATAAAGTATCTTTTGCTAACTTTCTATTTTTACTAAGTATTTAGGTAATAACCAGAGTCCTGCATAGGTCAGACTGGCTTTTATAAATTGCTATATTAGAATAGGTCAAGTTCATTAGAATTGTTGAAGTTGGGTGAATCATTTCAATGTTAATATATTCTTTAAATTTTAACAGTTTTATACCAAAAATTTGTTTATGTATTTTTAAACTAAAATTAAATTACTGATTATTGGGCTCAGTATTAACTTATTGAGTAAAATTTTTTCAGAATGAGTTTAATCAGGTTAGGTTAATGTTTTGGGTTCAGCTAGTTTTTAAATAAGCTTAGATTTTTTAAATAAATCTTAAAAAAAAAATGTAGGGCACTAAATAATGTTATCTACAATTTATTTTTCGTTCATATTTCTAAGATATTTGTAAGTTATGAAAATGAGAAATACTAACATGAGTTTTTTAAAGAAAATTGTTTACGCTGATATCCTCTTAAAGATTGTGATGGATTGGGTTATCATACTGCTTTAAATTTTCTCTAGGGTCGGGTCAGGCTTATTTTTTTCAGCTTGTACAGATCTCTAGTACTCACTGAGAATATTTTTAACATGTGAAAATCTTTTAAAACTTTCAATTGCAAAATCAAAAAAATTCAAAAAATATTCACTACACCCTGGCATAGACTGCCAGTGTTCTAACTATAATCTTAAAAATTTAAATCATATGGAGTTACTTAAGTAATATTATATATTATATCATTTTTAATAAATTTTAATATTTTACTATATACCTATTATAAATTTATTAACACAAATTTGTTTTAATTTGAGTGAAACAACCTTTATCATTTGAATTTTTGTTATGTGCTGAAGATAACAACTTAGTGTACTTATTATACGCAAAATAGAAGTATATAATATTATGACTTTGGATATATAAAATAATTATATTATAATTATTACATTTAAAAATAACATATTGAACCTAATTATAATGAAATAAAATAAACCACATTTTTAGTTTTCTAGTCATGTATATAGACTAGATTTAAAGTGGAGATTTTCTGTTTCTCTCTATTATACATGTAACATAATATAGCAATTTAGCGTTTTCTATTTCGAAAATACCTACATATATAAACATACTATATATTATATAGTGATACAATGAGGATTCTAAAAACCTATGTGAATTTGTTGTTATGAGCAGTAGCAGCTTGTGACTGAAATAACTGGTGATGCTGCACAATCAAAAAATACTACGGATAATAACAAATATATTAACAATATTAGATTATGTAATTTTCTCTAAAATGTTGATATAATACTATAATAACGAACTAATGTCATTAATTTTATTAAGAACATACCTACATTCATACAAAACATTATTAAATTTACCTTATGCCATAGATAAGTGATATCCTGATAACATCTGAAAATTGGTAGATAATAACTGCACCAATCGACAAACAGCCATAGAATAGTTAGATATACATAGTTGGTGGTTCAAACTAGTTTTGTGCATGATGCTTATAATTTACATGGTGGATTTTTCCCCGAAGAGGGAATCAAATATATGCAATGCAAGTGAACATGCAATATTCAATTGTGTGCAATGGACAACACTATGGTAGCGTCAAGACAGTGGGAGTGACTGGCAAGCTCTTATCTACATGCCGAGACATCGACCGAGCAGCAGCCACTGGGTCGCTGACTAAACAACAATCAACAAAAAATGGTGATAATATAATGTTCAATAGTAATGTACACGGGCACGATAATTACTAAAACAATGATAAATAAATAATAATTTTATATATAAAAACACGCTAATTTACTGAAATGAAATTTAAAGCAGTGTATGTGAGCCTTAACACGACTGCTACTGGTTTAAAGGAGGCTATACCATCCATTTGTAAGGGGTTCTGTATAGTCAATTCTAAAGAAGTATTTGAATAATAAAAATTTAACAATTAAAAAATATTAACATATTATATATATATATATATGTTAATACATTTTAAAAGTAATCTAAAAATAATCTTGTTTGTGCCATTTTTTATTATTGTGTAATCAAGTCATTTGTTCAAAAACAATGTACTTATGACTTTTTAAAAACTATTATAAAAGAAAAATTACACTAAATAAAAAATGAGAGCTTGAACTAAGACTGAACATAGTTTTTGTTTGATAAGTATATAAAATATATATATATAAGTATATTGTATATTTTTTAAACATCTAAAACTTGTAATTGTAAAACATCAAATTTCCAAATTATTTAAAAAAATGTGATATCTGAACTAAAAAAAACTTCACGTTCATCTATAATAAATATTCTTATTTGTCATATTCTGTTTAAATTTTGAATCTACAAGAACTCTGAACATTTTATATGTTCATCACATATAATTAACTTAATTTAAGTAGGACCAGGTTTGTCCTTTGTGGAGTTTGTAGCAAATTTTGACCTCCTCCCCTCCCCTCACACAAACACACATAAAAATATACATACTAAAAAAATGAAAAAATTAAGGTTCAAATAAGAAATTAGTGTGTACATTTTTAAGAGTGGGGTTTAATTAATTGACAATCCCCTCCCTTTTAAATATCTCTTCTCGATGGTCCGGAGTAAGGATAAAATCAATAATGTGTGAAATTGGAAATTTAAACTAAAGTAAACTTCACAACTAATTCAGATCAATTTTCAGATCCTTATTGCACCACTAATTATATTTAGTATGTTGAAAATAGAATACATCTAAATATCTTTGTTATGCATAATAAGACAGGAAATTGCTAAATTCAATCCTAAAATATCCTAAAAATATAAATAAAAATTCGACCATCAGTACATCCAAACTGAAGTTTCCTATGAATCAATTTAATAAACAGCTCCATTACAAACGGAATAGGGGAAAATACTTTAAGGAAACAATTAACATATATTTTTCTAAATTTATAACATATTTCTACAGTAATAGTTACGTATATTGCACACATTATGGAGTTGAAAGCACCACGTCACTCATAATATAGGTATTAATGGTGAATGTATTGAATTTGAAGATATGTGTACTTTAATATAACTAAAAATGTTTGAAAAATGCCCATCAAAATATGAGAGGGGGGAATCCTAAAGTTTTTTTTGCCTAGTCTTGTAATGGAGCTTATGACCTGACTTATAGAAACCTTAGGATGTAATGGCAATATTGTAAAATTTTGCAGTACCTCCGATTCACTTGATTGACTATATTAATCTATTAACGACGTCCAAAGACTTTCTAGTTTTCTACTGATGTATTCTTTCCCAAAGTGTAGAATAGTAGAAAAAATGTTATATTGTTAACATGTCAAACTTCACAAGCATCCAAACTCCAAATAGTGCTAAATCAACATAAATGTTTTTAAAAAGGCTAAAAATAGTAATGCAAGCTTCAATTTGTTGACAAGAGGATATTATTAATATAGTTTGAGTGATATTTGAAGTTGATTGCAGGGGTCAACTATAACGTATAAAAGTGTATGACAAGTTTCCTCTCCAGTTCGATGCCAATTGATCAACAACATATTAAGGAATGATCAACTTGAGATACTCAAATCTATACAAGATGTGATCCTCGATTATTATATGAAACTATTTCATTTATCCATCACTATTTGCTATCTCTCCAAGACCAACTTTTTGAGCCACTACACACCACATATATATAGACTTGTATCATTAAGTCTGCATACAATACAATTGATGAAATGTACTCGTTATTTTAAATTTTGCAAAGAAAAATTAGAGAACCTTGAAGGTGCACACATTAGTTAGGGAAGTTTCTAAGTAAATGAAATGTTACAGTTGATCCATCCAAGTAATAAGAAATCTTCAAATATTTAAAATATTGCCATTGTACCCCATCTATTTTCTTAAGAGTCTCAACACCATTACAGATATATAACCACTATTATAATTAATTTACTAACTATTAATTATAACCCCTATTTTTAGAATTACATAGAAATTCACATAATTAAAATTCTTTACTAATTTTAGTAGTTCTTTTTCTTACCCATTAAAAATCTACTGTAAAAATGAAAATTACCAATTACATCAAATTTCCTTGTCAAAGTTATTTACAGTGATATAAAAATAAATAAATAAAAAACTTTGTAAAACCCTGATCCACCAAGTCAAAAATGATTATATAGGTAGAATAAAAATCACATCAATAATTTACACTAAACCAATAAATAAATAAAATTTAACATTCTAAACAAAATCATCAAAGTATTACGTACAAAATGCACAATAGTTATTAATTAAGAAAAACTAACTAATAATATATTTTTATTTTTTATATTACCTGATGAATTTTCGCCAAGATTCTAGAAAATCTTTAGAAACACAAGGGTAAGGAGAATTTTCTTGTGAAGGAACCGGTCTTTTTTTATTGCATAACAAATCACTTAATAATTCCTTTTCAGTAATAGCTGATTGTCTATGAAGAGTTTTGGTGATTTCATCTTGACTATGCATACACTATGATTTAAATAATGATTAAAAATTATGTATTAAGAATTATCTTACTAATTACATACTCGACACATATTGCAAGATTCAATCTCCTTAACAAATGTTGGTGCTTTGGGAAAATAAGAATGAACTATACTCCATACTAATTCAGGAACCAATCTCCTTGTATTCTTCTCAATAGTTAAATGTCCTAATATTTTTTGAAAATATGTTAGTAATACCAAAAACATTGTAGACAAATGCTAATTAAAATTTACCATGTATACATGTAATATCTTCATTGAATGCCCAAGACATACACTCAGTTTCATTTTTATATTCCATAGAATCTGAATCATCGTGCTTGATGTTTTCTTCGAGGCTGTTATCTTCGACATCGTCGTCTTTGTGCTCGTCATCCATTTTTGTCTCTTTTTCATTTTTAATTTTACAGTTAGATTCTTCAATGTCTTCCATTTTAATATTTTCGTGATTTTTCTCAATCTCTACATTAGGTAATTTTTTATTATTAACTTTTATATTAATAACAGTGTTAAACAACATGTTCATAGTTTCTACTAAAATTGATTGTAATTTCAATAAAGAAAAACGAAATGTTTTATAATCAGGGAGTTTTAAAATTCTAAAAACTGATTCTGAATCATTTAGAAACAAAGTAATAAGTTGCAGACATTTTTCGATAGATTGCATTGTTAGCCCACCCATAAGTGTAGTATTATTACTTCCATCTCTTGACTTTAAGAATGTCCTGTCTTCCACAAAATGACTAGATGGCTCATGATATGATGCATATAACAAATCTTGACTGAGTGGCAATGTAGTGTTTGGAGGTATATCATGATTATTAACAAAATAATCAAACAATTCCAAATACATTCGGCGCCAAATTTTTAATGATTCTTTTCCTATCCAAAATCTTTTTTCGTGGTTGTCATTACTGAAAAGTAAAAATAATTCTAATTCTAACAAGAAAAATAGTAAAAATACAAAATTTAACATAAAATTTTAATTAGATAAATATTTTATTTGTAACAACAATATACTACTGTATTATTAAAACCAAATAAATGGAATAATTGTTTTCAAAATATTAATATTTTTTAAAGTTGTAATTATAACATATAAAAATACATAGTTATATATATGATATCAAATAATAATCAATAATCAATAATTAACGATTTAACCAAGTCATAATTAATTATCCAATGAAAAAGAACATTTAGTACAATAAACATATATTAGCAATACTCACTTAGGATCCCAACTTTGTAAAACTGTGCTTATGGTTTTGTTTTGTTCAGCAGTTATTGTTTTTGTGTATAATAAGGCACATTTATTTCTTACACATTTCCAACATAAAGATATATCTAATTTTAATCTTGGCCCTCCTTGATAAATACCATATAATTTATCTGCCTACAAATAAAATAAAATAAAACTATTTCCAATTATTTCAACTAAGTACCTCAATAACTTGAACAATGCATAAACATAAAGTCATAAAATAGAGACTTAAAAGATTAAGTATTAAATACTTAATAAATCTATCAAAAACAACATAATCCACTATTATTAACAATAATATTAATCTAGATATAATAAAACATTTATTTATAGGATAATGGAAAATTATCAATACCAATTTTATAAATAAATAATAATAATAATAATTTCTGACTAGAGGTTTTAACAAAAATTTTAATTTTTATACAAGTTTAAAAAAAAAATGACCATACATAGTACATACATACTCGTATATTCGTAGGTTATATTATTAATTATAATTTATTATACAATTAATACCGAAATTACAAAAAAAAAAAAAAAACATTTATGTATAATATAAAAAATATAAATTATTATTATAGTTTCCTAAACTATTTGAAAACTTTGGATTTCAGACTAATCAGTAATTACAAACTATTTGGTAGTATAATTGGTATAGTTTGTATCAAACTATTTGATAGCTTTTGTTGAAAAATCAGCATTCGGTCATGTAAAACTATTCGATAATTTATGGCAACTATCGAATACTATTCAGGCAGGATTAAAGTAAGAATTTTCTGATTTTTTGATAGTAAATTTATTCTATACTCGTCAGACATTAAAATCATTACCAATCACACAGATAAAACCACATCCTCCACCACAATCACCATAGTCTGCCGATACCACTATTGTATACCAAGTGCATACTAAACATAAGTATACACTATACGCTCAAGTTATACACTGATACCAGCACGTCTGGTGATAAAGAACAATAGGTACTTTTTTCACACGTCTATACATTTACGAGTATATAAAAACTTGTTGTGATTGGGCAGCAATCATTACAACAGACAGCATAATGTGTACGTTTGGTGTAGTATAGTAGTATAGTGATGACCAGAATTTTCAATAACCTATCAAATACAAATCAATGGAAAACACGTCTACCGACGGGGTCATAATCTTAATGGGCGGAGAGTATAGTTGGTATTTTATAGAGGTCAATTTTTGAATATTTATGATTTATGAACATTAATATTAATATTTATTTTTGAATTTTGAAAAAAATTTCTAAGTAGTTCTCAAAAGTATAACAAAAAACAAACTTTCATAAGATAAATAACACAAAAAGTTGTTATAAAATAAAAAATACTATTAAACTAGTCATGGTTACAGAATATATAGGTGAAATATAATATTTATAACTACCAAAAAGACCAAATATTATTATAAATTGGAAAATTTAAATGCCAAAAACTTGAAATTTCAAATATTTACTATAGCACCATTGACATTGTATTATTTATTAGCCATATATAACTCATTTCATATAACCAAAGCTTTGCTTAGAATTGTTTTATCAAAAGAAACAATTTATCATTACTTTCAAATCCCATTTATAAACCACCAGTATCCTACCCAAAGAACAAAAGTTCTTCCACCCCTTACTAACAGCATTTTTCTGTAATTTCATAAATAAGATGGCAAATGCATGACAGTGCAACTCTTTATTCAAATATTTCTTCAAGACAATGAAGTTTTTCTCATTCTTCTTAGATTTTGAACCTAACAAGGATGCTAGTGTTTTTATAATCTTTTTTCTTTTTCTATTACCAAATAACTTGACTAAAAGGCCTATTAGCTAAAAGGGGTAATTTTGGGTTTGAAATCTTGAAAATTTAAATTATTAAATTTTACTATTGGTAATATTGCCACTGCCATAGCATACTTATATCCAATTTACGTCACACTAATGGATAATAAGTTTATTTACTAATTTTACTTATGTACCATGAGACATCAGTTGAGAACCACTGATTTAGATACAAGTTTCTTATCGCTATTTAAAACACCCATTTTATCCACCATAAGCACAACATTAAAAACATAGCACACAACACTTGCCCTTTTTTCAATTAAAAATATAGGAAAATATATATTCTGTATAATCTGTGTTCTGATGACAGTTTTCAATTTTGTAATTTATAATGGTAAATTGACCTATTATTGATTTTTTTTTCCAAAATTTTAATTTTCAACATAGATTTAATAAAATTTTAATTTCAATTTTGAAAAATGTTGTCATTTAAATTTGATAATAAATTTACTGTAATAGAAATTACATAACTGTAATCAGAATTAAAAAAATATTATTTTCTATATCACTACACATAATCTGAGACTGCAAATATGAGTCGTCTTATAATGGATTATTATTTTATATGTATTTGCATGTAATTTATTTTTACTTTTGTTAATACCAAAAAAGCTTATTAATATACTTTAATATCTAATTAATGGTTAATTAGTTAAATAACAGTCTAATAATAAATTATGAATCATAAATGCATGATAACACAAATATTCTTTTATTCCCAAATCAAGGAATTAAGAAAACACACAATTACACTTTAAAATATTTATAAAATATGCAAAAACTACAACAGAACAAATAAGGGACAGAATCCAGCTTGGTATGGGAAAATATTGTTTTATATTTATAGTAATTTCCATTATGTCAACCAAATACAAGTAATGTCAGAAACAAAGAATAATTCCCCCCCTTGCCGGTTATTCATTACTCTGCCATAACGTAATTGAATTACAAGTCCGAATATTGGTAAAAATAGGTAAATGTTTATTTTCATTGGTCATTAATTTAAATTTTCGGTATCAGTAATTTATTATTTAAAATTGTACAATACACTTTTTAAATTACATGGTATTACATTAGATAGGTCACAAACTCTTATTCTATGAATAACGAATACAATTTAAATGGATTTAAAAAATTATATTGGTCTTCATATAAAATCGTTAAAATTGTGTTAATGAAATTCAATACCCAAATGTGATGACTAATATATATCTAGCCATAAGCCTAGCTCTGAATATTTTTAAATGTCCCAGCCCGGCAAATGGGAGACACTTTTGCAAATGGACAAACAAATTCCAAACAGAACCTATCCAATTTCCATTCTGTCATAGTGTAAATAAACAAACCTTTATTCATACATACTAGATCTATTCCAATGTATTTGGCTTCATGCACTTTATCAGGATCAAGTAAATTATGTTTACATAATATTGCCCGATTGCTTATTTCCTTGACACTTTGATTTGGCGTAATTTTAAACCAATAGTTAAGCCACTGTAATGAAATGGCTTCTCTTTCTTCTCTTATGGGTACAGTATTCATCTCAGTAATTAAATTTAACATTTGTTCTACAAAAACTTTATCTTTGTCTTCTACATACTCTCGATTACTTTTGATATCTAATATTGCATTTTCAAAATTATTATTCCGAGCATCAACAAGTTGTGTTAGTCGTGGTGATAGCTCCCAGTTGTATGATTCCGTTTTCAATTTTGTAACCATACTAGTATGCATGTAAACCAACATGTAGGCATTGTTTGTTTGTAGCATACCTTTTTGGATCTTGGGTGCTTTGGTAGTAACTTTTGAACCATTTAATTTAAACTCATCTTCTGTACATAAATTTAAACCTTTACCTTTGAGTTTTTCAACGTTTTCATCATTCATTTTATACCATTGTTCTGCAGCAATATCTTTTATATGAGCTAGGTAATATATAAAAAGAATAATTACTATATTTGAAAAACAACAATTAAAATATATAAATACTAACCAACATAGTGACCAGAATATGCACTTGAACCTTTATGTATAAGAACTGCACATAAATTGTACATATATTTTTCTTTAGAAGATGCATCATTTTGAGCAGATGAATTCAAATATTGTGCCATGTCCAATGTTTGTGAAAATTGTATGTATGAATTTAGTTTTTTCTTCTGCATTGTTTGCCTAAAGTGTATATAAATTATAAAACACGATTCATAAAATCAATTAAATTTAATTAATTTCAAAAGATATACCTATCATAAACAAAACGCATTAGTTGGATATTTAACACGGGAGGTAATGTACTCAAACATATTTTTCGCACGGCATCTTGCTTGCTATTACAATGACCACAATAATATTGATCATCTCCAGTAAGATGTTCTTCTTTCAAAAATTCTTGCAAACTATCATTTAATGTTTTATGACCTTTAATATTCAAATCAAGTTCATAAAAAGTTGATGGACGTATGGATTTTGTTTTACATTTTGAACAACTACAAAAAAACATACACCACAAAATTAAAACATATTTACATATAAATATATATTAATTAATAACCATCATACATACGTGGTTACATATTTGTATTCTCCAAGGAAATTATCTTTCACCATATCTCTAACAGAAGCATCTGACTGTGTACTAAACTTATTTTCTAAAACGGATAAGAATAAATTTGAAAATTCCTAGAAAACAATAAAATATATATAATTGTATCAATATCAATTTGAAAAATATAATATTTAGTAGATAACTAAAAATCCTTACGTGTGCATCCTGTTGAAGAGCCGTATTGATCCTCAAAGTTGTAATAAAATCCCCAGGATCAACTGATCGTTGTTTACCACACTGCATTAAAGCAAATACTAATTGCAGGTGGCCGACACTAGATTCCGGTACATATGAATTTTCAATGAAAAGAGATTTATTTTGTCCTTCCATTGAATCTTCTTCAGGCTTCCAATTAAATATGGCTTTTCTATAAATATAAAATGTAAATAAAAACATTTAATTATTTTTATTATAAATTTTAAATTATTATAATATATATTTAAAACCAAATAGGTATATTAAATAAAAATTAAATTTAGAATATCTACATTAACCAATTGGCATTGAAGAGTAATAGCATATTATATTAAATTTGAAACGAGTCAAAAGTTTGAAAGTTTGAAAAATCAAACAGGTTTGGTACAAGTTCAAAAGTTAAACCCAGGAAATGTAAATTCAAACCAAACAAAATCAAACTTCAAAATGAAGTTTGAACATCATTCAAGTAAACATTCCAAACCCAGCTGAAAATTCTAACACGAATTCTAACAAACTTATAAAAAAATAGGTGATAACAAAAAAAAAAAAAAATTTTAAAATTGTAAAATAAATGTTTATATGATTTTGAAGGAGTAATAAAAAGATAAAAAGTATAAAACAAAAAAAGAAAGAATTCAAATAATATAATTGGACACCAAACTGCATCTGTAACGGTTTTGAGTTTTTGGGTTTGAGTTCGACACCAACTTCATAATTCGATAGTCCAGTTAAATTCAGAGTTTAACTCAGGTTTAAGTTCAATACTAATCTTAATAGTCAGTTCAATACCAAGATTTTGAATTTGACTCATCCTCTAATATATAGAATGATTTTTTTTTTATCATGAGTTACTCTGGAATATATTTTTATGAGAATTTACAAATTTTAATTTTATAAATCCGATGAATATTTCCTAAGTAATAAGCATTTAAATTTTAATGTGGCGGGAATGGAGAACTACTATAATATAACATTTTCATCTATTACCTACCATTACAGTAGTTCTCTACTCTGCTGAATCTTGAATTTTTAACAGCCAAAATAAATTCAGTATTACATAGCCAACATATATACATTAGTATCATTACCAACCAGGGCTCATAATTTACCCAAATAGCATTCACATATTTGTTTTAAGACATGATAGAGCCATCTAAATGATATACAAATTTGTTTCAGGTCATCATAAAATCAAATTTTTTTTTATTTTTTTTTTGCATATCTCAAAAATGTTAATGTTAAATAAGCTACTATGGAATTATTCCAATGACACAACTTTTCAAAAATAAATTAATCCATAAAAAATAATATTTTAAACTTTTAAAAAGGATACACTATACACTCGTTTTTAGGGGCATAGACAATTTTTTATGAAATTTTAAGTAATACAAAAATTTAACAATTTAAGTAAATTTTAAAAGTAATAGAAAATTTGTCTAGTGTCAGTTCTATTTATTATTGTTAATGTAATCACAATATTAATTGTTTAAAAAAAAAAATCATATTTTCACAAAACTGTTAAAACAGGTTTAATACAATCAGTTTAGAGTAGAACACCTATTAAATTTTAAAATATTAATGTTACCTATTATTATTATATTAATATACCTATTATTATATTACATAAATATAGGACCACATTTACAGTTTTTTAATTTATTAATTTTAAAAAAGTGATAGGTAGGTTTTAGATAAATAGGTAGTTTTAGAAAGTCGTTTTTTTTTTTAAATATTTAATAAGCAATTTAAAAAAATTTAAATGATGTTTACTACAAAATTTTGTTTTCTATCTATTTGATAGCAGGTATTTATATAACACTAAAATCACTTTAAGAATCCATTTTTAGAGGATTCATGCTTACCCACATTTGCTGTGTCCATCTAATCGACTAAAAATTTAAGAAATTTAGGTACATTCAGTATTATTATTATAACTTCATCAATTCTAATATTAGAGGAATTTCCTTATTACCAAATATAAAGATTTATAATCTATGTGGTAATATCGTCTTTTTCAAAATTTTTATTTTGTCAACAAATATAACTATTTTTAAATCACAATAATTTAAATAGATATATTTCTCTTTAAAATTAAAATTAAAAAAAAAAAAAGAAGATTCTATTTCATCTTGTCTATAAATTTAGTAATAAATTAATTTACTCTAATATTAGAAATCACAAAGTTGTAATAATAATGCCGAACATAAATTTTATATATTTATTTTTGTATATTTTTAGTTAGTTAGACAGAGACTCAAATGCGGGTATAGCATTCTTTTAACATTTTTGTGAAAACATGTTTTTATCAGTGAAAACTATAGAATCCTCTTAAACTATAGTATGCTATTATGTTTTTACAAATAATTCATTAACAAAAGTAATTTTTAAACATTTTATACTATTTAATTGATCTACCCCTTTTTCCCTTATTGTCTTATGTGAATCAGAGAATAAAAAGAAGTATATAATGAATCAGAATTGTCACCAAATAGTTTCTGTTGACACTAGCTTCTATGCTCGTAAAAATGATACATTCGTAATTCATTGATATTTAAGAATCTTAAATGAGCACTATATTATATTAATTTAATTAAAATTACTATTTGTTTTATTTGTTTTATAAATGTATATACATGTAAAAACTAAAAAAATAATATTTAAAAAATTAAGATACCAATAACCCAATAAAACTCTCGAAAGTAAAGGACTAATAATTAGTAGGAATAAAACAGAATATATAGAAAAGCAACACAAAGGGAATAGGGAAAGACGAGAAATAAAGTTAAGTGGAATTGTAGGACTAGGGTGGCCGACCCCAAATAGTTGGGAAAGAAGGCAAAAGAGAAGAAGAATAACCCAAAAACAATATAATTGCATATTTTAGGAATAACAATATATTTTAAGAATTTTGCATATTTAAACATATTTCTTAGAAAAAATCATTAGTCATTTTATTAGTAGTATAAATTATATATTATTATAATAATATCATTAGTTTATAAAGTTTTAATCAAATATCAATAACCTAACCTAACCAGTTGTTAATATTTATTAAAGAAACAGTATATAACAGTATATTTTTATCTGCTTTATATTGTTTTTCTTGTTATATTTTGTAGATAATATACCAATACATCTCTTCATGAAAATAGTAGTTTAGTTTAAAAAAAAGTGTATAAGTAAATTATTTCATAACTTGAAAAAGGAATTTTATGTCTGGGTTTTAATGTAAGAAAATATGGATCTAATTTTAATAATATTTTCATTTAAATTCATTATTTTGTGCAAGATCATATATTGAGCAAAAAATTATACTTTATAAACATTTTATGGGTATATTAAGTGTATATTTTATAGTTTTATGATGCATACGCTCATACAATACAAGTGCATACAAAGACGGAATAGATGTATCTAATTTAACAAATCCAGACTAGTGACAACAACATTTTTTTAGAAAAATTATTTTATTTCTTGTGTATTTTGTTGAACATACTGTTATACTTATGTACGAAAATAAATAGAAGAAAAGCTATTAACTCGTGGTTTTTGTCCAATTATTATTTTGCATGTTGTTTTAAAAAAATTTTATACATAATTTTTTTTTTGAATTTTAAATAAAACATATTGTAATTCTAATAGTAAAAATTAATTAAATATTATCTTTGTGTAGATACCAAAAACTTGATTTTGACAAAAATGGAGTTATAGCTAATCGTGGATTAGTCTAACAGAATAGTATGTACTAATTTAATAGTTTGTGTTATTTTTTATTAAATAAGTATACGTTATATATTAATAACAATGAAATTCTAATAAATGTATAAATTAAACTATATTATGTATTGGTTATTGAAATTTTTAAGTTTACCAACCAGGAACCAGAATCCCAATTGCATTAAATTTTTTTTTTTTTAAGTATGCCATTGGTAGCTTTACTACTGACCTCAAACCCTACAATTTCACATATATATAGCCCAAAATAGGAAAAATTCCATTTTTAAAAATGTTTATCACGTAAATATGATAATAAAATAAGAGTAATTGGTAATAATTCAAGTCTTTTTAAAAAAAAAAATAATAAACCCAAAATTGTTTGAAATTGTTTTCTATTAGTACAACATAACATATTTATATTTATAAATTTCATGACTCTTGGACAATTACAGAGAAATAATCATAATGGGTCTTAATAAAATAGCATATTTATGTAATTTTCAGGATGTTTTTTCTGACACATTAAAAAACTATTGAGAAAATTGACTCCTTAAATTTACTTCTTTAAAATACTAAAAATGCGAAATTTGTTACGGGAAAATATGTAATGTAGATATAGTCGAAACACTTCTAGTAGATATTTTTATCATAAAAAAAAACACATAATTATAAAACCATACATTCCTCACTTTGTTCAGAATCTAATAAATCAGTTTACCACTTAACACTAACTCAACAATATAAAATAAAACATCTAAAAATGATTAAACACTTTATTAGTAATTTGAATTATATCAATTTTTAGAACAATTCTGAACATTTAGTTTAATATTCTCTAACTAATACGAAATAAAAATCAATAAGAAAAAGTAGTTAGCAAGTAGCAAAATGGAAATCACAATACACATTGAGCAATCTTATATTATCCTCATAGCTGTAAATTCATAGTTTAATTTCAACCATGCATTAAGAAAACGTCATACTCGAATTTGTTGTCTCTGCCAATCCAACAGATAATATAGCAAAATCACATAACGCAGAATTGAAATTTAGGTAATTAGGTTAAATTTAGACTTTTACCACACATCTATTACAAAATTTAAAGAGAAGGATATTTTTGAGTGAACCTCATCATGGGCTTTTTGTAAAATATCGTCTGACAAAAGAGTTAAAGCTAATTAAAAATATCAAAAACTAAAAATGCTATAATTTTTTCAGACAATATTTTATAAAAAGCCAATTTGATATGTTTATAGCACATATAGGTATTTGTTTATAAACTCTAAATTTAACCAAGTCATCATTTAAATTCTGCGTCGTATAATTTGCTATATTGCTAATTAGATAGACGAAGACAGAAGATACAAGTATGGTGTTCTCTTAACTATAACTAAATTATCTTTATCTCATAATTTCCACAGTAGTTAAGATAAGAAAGTTGGAATATTATATATAATTGCTTCAAATCTATATCATGGTTATCATCAAAAGAAAATATACCTAATTGATAACAAATATTTTTTTTACAATAACAATACCCGATATAATTAGGTAAAATATTGTAAAAGACTGTCAAGGGAGTTTTATCCCCATATGTGTAGGCCACTGAAGGAACCCCTATTGAAATACTGCTACTCAAACCTCTAGACACGGGCATATTTTTATATTGCAAACTATAGTCATATAGTCTAATTTTTAATTAGGTAGGTAATACGTATTTTTACTTAAATACATTTATACAATTGTTTATGATCTTCTTCTTTGTTCTTTATAATTTATTCACTTATATTAAGTATTGAAAGAAAATATTGCCCCATCAAAACAATATGGTCATAAATAAAAATTCATATTTTCAAGAAATCAAGTTTAAAATTATCTTTGTTTCTTTATATGTTATAATTAATTAAATAAATATAATATAGGTATATTGTCTTCATAATAATTAAATTAATAATAGTATTAATATTAAACAAGATACAAATCAACAAATTGTTTTCAATATTTTTTTTGTGCCATTATACTGATAGCACAATGTTATAGTTGTTTAAAATTCCACCATTCTTTAGAGCTAGAGTTTTGAGCCCTGGTTAATACATTTCATTAAATAAATATAATTTATTTCTACAATATAATTACAATCATAAAAATATGTTTTTACATTTTTTAAAAAGATTGTTCCAATATGTAATTTACCTAAAGTTAATGTTATGAAACCATAACTGCAACAAACTGTTAATGTAACATGTTGCTCCCAAATTTTTTAATCCAACAAACTTATTGTTTTGTCGACGTTCAAGTTCTGGGTCTTCATAATCACTAACAGGTGTGCGCACTTTATCTTGTAACCAACGTTGTTCACCAAGTCCTGATAAACAGTATGGATTATTCTTGCAATTACGCCTATAAATAAAACAAATTGAATTAAAAATATTAAATAGGTAACTTCAGTATAAATTGAGGTATAAATCTATTTTAAAAAACATCTTGACCAAATACCAGTATTTGTTTAAGTTTTTCTAATCAAAATATGCATAAATTAAATTGTAGTCTATAAAAAAAAATGCATTTTATAAAAATTCAAATATAATGCAATCTAATTTGAAAATTCAATATCAATCGTTCAAATTAATTCTTGATATTTTGTATAACAGAAATCTGAATTGGTTCCCATTACTAGAAATTCTATCTTAGGTTCCATAAAGTGTTTCATAATATGTTTCAAAATTAAGTTCCATAATCAAACCATTTAAAGTTAAATTAAACATTTAAAAAAATTTATAAGTAGGTACCATTGTTTTGTAATCACAAAATTTGTTCAAAACTATGTTATATGCAAATAAATAACAAGAAATTAGTAAACATTGGCATGATAATACATATCTGATTTATCTCAACAAATACCAACAAAAGAATATTATTAAAGCTTTTGTTTTCATTTTTAATAGCTCAATCAAGTGATTAATATAATATAATATATAGCCACCCCCAGATATAGGGGCAAAAATGTATACACCTTTTCAGGAGAACCAATCAACGTGACAAACATGAATTCTAAATTTGTTTAAAAATGTTTTATTGTTTTCATTAAAGTTTATTGTTAGGGAACTCGCATTGTATGCTATCTACCTGCACTTTGATTGAGTTATATGTTATCTACCTTTCGGGTGATATCTACTTTGTACGGAGACTAATATTTCTAGTATTACCGTATAATTATAAACATCAATAATACACTCTACAGCCTACACATATACTGTTAGTAGACATATGACTTTTGGTTTGGCTCGTAAAAGTGGTGTGTGCTTAAATTATTTTATTATTTTATTAAATTATTTATGTAATTATTTTTTGTTAAGTCAAAATGGAACATTTTATTGACTTTTATAGACATGTTATTTACAATGACCAATCTTTGAATGAAAAGAGAGATAGAGCTAGGTTACTCCCAATTATTCAACGTGAAGTAGAAGTTGGATCAACAATTCACTCGGACGAATGGAGGGCTTACAGCAACTTAAGTGATCACGGCTATGTGCATAAAACTGTAAACTACCAGCTCCACTTCATTGATCCAGAAACAGGGGCCCAATACCCAATCTATAGTCTACGTGGAGATGAGTCAAAGTAAAATATGGCATAAAAACACGTGGTGCCACTAACTTATTGGAACGGCAGTTGATGGAAGAGTGTTGGCGTTCACTCAATGCATCAAAGAATCTTTTTGAAGACATGAAAAAAAGTTCTTTAATGTAATAATGCCCAGATGCCCAGACGACACCTACAATCTACAGATTGCAGGGTGGAAAATTGTAGATAACATACAACGTTAACACACAATTGTGGTAGATACATTTTTCATGTAGATAACATACAACGCGAGTTCCATTGTTAGGGATTTGTATATAAATAAATAATTTATTTTCATTGTAACTTTATTTTTTATATTATTTTTAAGTTACTTCTTAAGAGGGTAAGTCTTTTTTGGAGAAAAAATTACTTTTTCACAAGGTAGTAACTCAAGATACATCTTTTTTCCCAGGGAAAATATTTATTCATAAAGTACCTAGTAGGTAATTAAATGGAATATTTCCTAAGTACATTAAAACAAATATAAAAGAAATAATAATTATAAGAGAGACCAGGGTATTAAAGAGAAAAAACCTTATAAAAATTCTTATTTATTGTTTTAATTGACATATTGCGAAACAAATGTATAGTAGGAATAATGAACTATATGGTACTAATGTCTGTTAACAATCACTGCGTTATAACTTCAAAAAATTTAAAATATTCCATAATAGTTATCAATTTGACAACACAATTCGCTATGAAAATCTTTTTTTTTCTACTGCCAAGGTATTCTAATTTAATATTTTGTTATAAACCTCATGTACCTATTTATTTATATATTTTTTGTATAAATAATTACAATAATATAATTTTAAATTGCTTAGAAAGATGTTTTTATAAATCCTTCATATTTGTTAAATATGAGGTAGGTACCTAATAAGAAAATCCAAAATCTATAAATTTTTTTTTCAATGCTAATAAAATGATTTGCAACTACTATATGTATTGATAAAAAGCCGGTCAGTAGGTTGTGGAAGCACTTCGCTCGTCGGGTGTCAGTATTGGTGGATGCACTTCGCTACTGGGCAGGGTACTTTTGGTGGATGTATTGAATTTGAAAGCAATGATAAATCAT